>JAAAKG020131257.1:0-14680 GCA_010014905.2 Druon quercuslanigerum | reverse complement strand
ATAAAAATAATAAATTGAAAATTTAATAGTTTCAGAATAGAATTTTTAAAATTTTCTTATCTCAAATGCAAAAGAATTGAATTTAAATTATTTCTTGTTAAAAGCGTTCAAAATAGAATAATTAAAATTTGTAAACTTTTCAATTTGAATAATTTTCATTTTGAAGCGATTACAATTTGAAATTGAAATCCAAATTAAATATTTTAACGTTAGAGCTTCTGAATTTCTAGAATTATAAATTGTTTTTAAATAAAAAATTATGATTTAACATCACAATTAATTAAATTTTTTTTAAATATTAGGTTTAGAAATTGTTGAAAAAATATAAATATAAATATAATTTAAAAGTTAAATAATTTGAGACTATACATTTTCCTAATTGTGCCATTTGATTAGAAAAGATTAGAAATTCTATCATTTCCTGATAAAATAGTTCAAAATTGCACAATTTTATTTCAAATTGAGGAATATTATAATCAAATGATTTTATATTATAATTTCAAAAATTTTAAAAGCATTGAAAACTGAACATTTTCAGGTTTTTGGTAAATTATTAAGATTTATCTCCACCAGCAATTATTTTACAATTATTATTCTATGATAATTTCGAAGAGTTCCTAATTTGACAAATTTTAATTTTTCTAATTTTGAAAATTCGGCTTTAAAAACGTCTGTAATTATTATATAATTTGGTGAATTCAATAATATAAATATTTTAGCTTTTTCGGCTACATTCGGAATATATCAATTTCCTTACCGATCGAAAAAAGCAATATCAATATCAATATCAATAGCAATAGCAATAGCAATAGAAATAGCATTAGCAATAGCAATAGCATTAGCAATAGCAATAGCAATAACAATATCAATATCAATATCAATAGCAATAGCAATGGTAATAGCAATAGCAATAGCAATAACAATAACAATAGCAATAGCAATAGCAATAACAATATCGATAGCAATAGAAATAACAATAGCAAGAGTAATATCAATAGCAATATAAATAGCAAAAATAATAGTTATAGCAATAGTAATATCAATATCAATACTAATAGCAATATCAACAGTAATGACAAAAGCAATAAATATAGCAATATAAATATCAATAGAAATAGAAAATTACAAGAACTGGGATTAACAAGTGGTTCGAAAATAGCATTTAAAATAGAAATATCAATAGCAATAGCAATATCAATAGCGATAGCGATAATAATAGCAATATCAATATCAATAGCAATAGCAATAGCAATAGAAATAGCAATATCAATAGCAATAGCAATATCAATAGTAATAGCAATAGAAATAGCAATAGAAATAGCAATAGCAATATCAATAACATTAGCATTAGCAACATAAATAACAATAACAAAAGCATTTGCAATAGCAATAGAAATATTAATTGAAATTGCAGTAGCAACAGCAATAGAAATAACATTAGTAATAGTAATAGAAATAATAATATCAATATTAATAACAATAAAAATAGCAATAGTAATGTCAATAGCAATATAAATAGCAATATAAATAGCAACAGCAATAACGATAGCATTTTCAATAGCAATAACAATAGAATTTTCAATAGCAATAACAATAACATTTGCAATATAAATAGCATTAGCAATAGCAATAGCAATGGCAATACCAATAGCAATAGCAATAACAATAGCAATAGAAATAGCAATATCAATAGTAATTGCAATATCAATAGTAATTGCAATATCAATAGCAATATCAGTAGTAATTGCAATATCAATAGCAATATCAATAGTAATAGCAATAGTAATAGCAATAGTAATAGCAATAGTAATAGCAATAGCAACATCAATATCAACAGCAATAGCTCACCGCTATTTAAAATTTTATTTTTTGGTCAATATTAAAGTACAGCGCAATGATTATCAAGGTAAAGCAATAGCTCTATTTCATTTATCATATAAATTTTCAATGGTACTGCAAAAAGTTGTAGATATCGTAAAATTAAATATTTTCTGTTATTTGACTTTTTTGTATAACCAAGAATTTTGATAAAAATAAGAAAGAAAATAAAAAATGGGTCGAATTTTGATTTCCATGTGTTTCTTTAACATCATTTAGGTAAAAATGACATAAGATAACATAGCAGCTTTCTTTTATTCTACTATGTTTTTTAAAGTCTTTCTTACTTAAATAATATTGAAGAATCACGCATAACACGAAACTGATCCATATTTAGGGTATCGTATAGCCCCAGGCAGAAACCCTTTTAATTTTGTCCGGTGTCCGTCTTATCTTTTTTCCGGTTGATGAGAAGTATAAGGTGAAGGAAGAGAGGGACGAGGATAGAGAGGTAAGTTTCAAATGTCAAGAGGGGGTTGGGTGGGGGGGGGGGGGGAGTAAATGATATTTCGATGAGAATTCAATAAGATTTAAATGCGATCCCGGGGAGATTAGATAAGTTCAGATGAGATGAAATTTCGACAATAATCCGATGAGATATAAATAAAATTAAGATTAACTTCTGATGAGATTTTGACAGAATTTCGATGGGATTTCGATAAGATGAGAATTCGATGAGATAGTATTTCGACGAGATGAGAATGTGATAAGAATTCGATACGATAAGACTTTAATAAAATGAGATATGAAAAAGATTTCGAAAAAATCCCCATAAGATTCCAATGAGTTTTTGATGAGATAAGATGAGATTTAGATAAGATTCCAAAGAGATTATGATGATATTTCGATCAGATTTCAATGAGGTTTTGATGAAATTAGATTTTGATGGGAGACGAATTCGATGAGATTCCAGTGAGTGTTTGATGAGATGATATTTACATGAAATGTCGATGAGATGATGTGAAATTTCGATAAGATGAGATGAGATTTTTATGAAAATCCGGTGACAGATATCAATAAGATTTCGGATAAGATTCTGATGAGATGATATTTGCATAAAATTTTCATGAGATGAGATGAGATTTTGATCAGAGAAGATTTCAATAAGATTTCGATGAGATCACAATGATATTTTGATGAGATTTGGATCAGATTTCAAGAAAATTTCGAAGAGACAAAGGGGATAAGATTTTAATGGGATGATAAGAGATTTCAATAAGATTCCGATAAGATGAGATAAGATTTCTTTTAGATGAGATTTCAGTGACAAGAGATTTTGATGAGATGTTTACGAAATGAGCTGAATCGAGATTTTAATAAGATTGCAGTAATATTTCGATAAGATTTAAGTGGTATTTCGATGAGATGAGATAATATTACGATGAGATGAGATTTCGATAAGTTTTCGATGAAATGACGAAATGATAAGATTTTGATAAAGTTCCGATGAGATTTGGATGATATTTCGATGAGATCGGATTATATTTTGATGAGATTTCAATGTGATTTCGATGAGATAATATGAAATAAGATGAGATTTTATTGGAATAAGTTTTTAATGAGTTTAGATGAGACTTTTATAAGATTTCGATCAGATGAGATGGAATTATGGGATTTCAATAATATTTCTATAAGATTTCAATAAGACGAGATGAGATGAGATGAGAAGAGATGCTATAAAATGAAATTTAATGGGATTTCGATAAGATGAGATGATATTTCGATAAGATAAAATGAAATTTCAATAAGATTTCGATAAGATTTCAATAAGATGAGATGAGATGAGATGAGAAGAGATGATATAAAATGAAATTTGATGGGATTTCGATGAGATTTCGATGAGATTTCGATAAGATTTTGATAAGATTTTGATAAGATGAGATGAAATTTCAATAAGATTTCGATAAGATTTCAATGAGCTGAGATGAGATGATATAAAATGAAATTTGAGGGGATTTCGATGAGATTTTGATAAGATTTTGATAAGATTTTGATAAGATGAGATAAAAATTCAATAAGATTTCGATAAGATTTCAATAAACTGAGATGAGATGATATAAAATAAAATTTGAGGGAAATATCATCAAAATATCATCGTCATCTCATCGAAATCTTATTGAAATCTTCTCTGATCAAAATCTCACCTCATCTCATCAAAATCTAATGCAAATATCATCTCATCAAAATCTTATTGAAATCTCATCAATATCACATCGATACATCATCGAAATATCATTGAAATCTCATCTCATCAAAATGTCAGCGGATTTTCATGAAAATCTCATCTCATAAAACGTTTACTGAAATCTCATCGAACTCTCATCGAAATCGCCTCCCATCAAAATCTCATTTAATCAAAACGTCATTGAAATCTTATCGAAATCTTATCGAAATCTCATCGAAATCTCATCGAAATCCCAATAAATTTCATGTTATATTATCTCTTCTCATCTCATCTCATCTGATCTTATTGAAATCTCATCTCATTTTATTGAAATCTGAGATGAAGATGAGAGTTCGATAAGATTTCAGTAAGTGTTTTATGAGATGAGATTTTCATGAAAATCCGCTGACATTTTGATGAGATGAGATTTCAATGATATTTCGATGATGTATCGATGTGATATTGATGAGATTTCAATAAGATTTTGATGAGATGATATTTGCATTATATTTTGATGAGATGAGGTGAGATTTTGACAGGGAAGATTTCAATAAGATTTTGATGAGATGACGATGATGTTTTGATGAGATTTCGATCAGATTTCTATAAAATTATGAAGAGATAAAGTGAGATAAGATTTTAATGGGATGATAAGAAATTTCAATAAGATTCCAATAAGATGAGATGAGATATTGAAATTTTATTTCATCTTATCGAAATCTCTTCTCATCTTATCGAAATCCCATTAAATTTCATGTTATATCATCTATTCTCATCTCATCTCATCTGATCTTATTGAAATTTCATCTCATCTTATTGAAATCTTATCGAAATCTTATTGAAATTTCATCTCATCTTATCAAAATCTTATCAAAATCTTATCGAAATCCCCTCAAATTTCATTTTATATCATCTCATCTCAGCTTATTGAAATATTATCGAAATCTTATTGAAATTTCATCTCATCTTATCAAAATCTTATCAAAATCTTATCACATTTTATATCATCTCTTCTCATCTTATCTCATCTCATCTTATTGAAATCTTATCGAAATCTTATTAAAATTTCATTTCATCTTATCGAAATCTCATCGAAATCCCTTTAAATTTTATGTCCTATCATCTCTTCTCATCTCATCTCATCTTACTGAAATCTTATCGAAATCTTATTGAAATTTCATTTCATCTTATCGAAATATCATCTCATCTTATCGAAATACCATTAAATTTCATTTTATAGCATCTCTTCTCAACTCATCTCATCTCATCTCATCTTATTGAAATTTTATTCTTATTGAAATCCCATAATTCCATCTCACCTGATCGAAATCTTATGAGAGTCTTATCTAAACTCATTAAAAACTTATTCCAATAAAATCTCATCTTATTTCATATTATCTCATCGAAATCACATTAAAATCTCATCAAAATCTTATCCGATCTCATCAAAATATCATCAAAATCTCATCGGAACTTTATCAAAATATTATCTCTTAGAAATCTGATCGGTATCTCATCGGAATGTTACCAAAATCTCATTTCCATCTCATCGAAACTTATCGAAATCTCATCTAATCGTAATATTATCCCATTTCATCGAAATACCACTTAAATCTTATCGAAATATTACTGCAATCTTATTAAAATCTCATTTCATCTCATTTCGTAAAAATTTCATTGTGATAAGATTTCGATGGCAATTCGATGACATAAGATTTCAAAAAGATGAGTGATGAGAATTTGATGAGATGAGACTTTAATAAAATGATATGAGATTTCGATGAGAAAAGATTATATTAAATGAAATAAGATACGATTTCAAGGAGGTTTTGATGAGATGAGCTTTCGATAAGATTCCAAAAAGATGAGACGAAATTTTATTAAAACTTTAATGAGATGAGATAAAATGAAATGAGATGAGATTTCAGTAAGATGTCGATTAGATGAAATGATATTTTGACAGTATTTCAATAAGGTTTTGATGAGATTTCGATGAGATGAGGTGAAATTTCGATGATAAAAAATGAAATGAGGTGTTATTTCGATGAGAATACGATCACCTAACATTTAGATGAGATCAGATTTTGATGAGATTATGATGAGATTTCGATGAGATTTAAATAAAATTACGATGCAACTTCAATATGATTTCGATTATATGAAATATTTCGTCGAGATAAGATGAGATGACATAAGATAAAATGATATATAGATAAGAGTTCACTGAGATTTCGATAAGGTGAGATGAGATAATATTTCGATGAGATGAAATAATATTTCTTTGAGATAAGGCGAGATGAGATGAAATAAGATGAGATATTTATAAGAATCAACTGAGATTTCGATAAAATGAAATGAGATGAGATTTTGATAAAATTCCGTTGAGATGAGATAATAATTCAATAAGATTATATGAGATTTCGATTAAAATAGATGAGATTAAATGAAATAAGATTGGATTTCGATGAGGTTTCGATGAGATAATATTTCGGTAAGATGAGATTTCGATAAGATTCCAAAAATATAAGACGAAATTTCAATAAGATTTTAATGAGATGAGATAAAATGAAATGAGATGAGATTTCGATGGGATGAGACATTAAAAATATTTCGATAAGATTCCTATGATATTCTGATTAGATTTTGATGATATTTCGATGAGATGCGGTAAGATGAAATAAGATGAGATATTTATAAGAACTCACTGAGATTTCGATAAAATGAGAATAGATGATATAAAAGAAAATGAGACGGGAGTTGGATGAGGCTTTGATGATATGAGATATCGACAAGATTCCGAAAAGATAAGACGTGATGAGATTTATATAAGATTCCGTTAAGATGAGATGATAATTCAATAAGATGATACGATATTTCGATGAGAATAGATGTTATCAAATGAAATAAGATGGGAGTTCGATGAGGTTTCGATGAGATGAGATTTAGATAAGATTCCGAAAAGATGAGAATAGATGATACAAAATCAAATGAGACGGGAGTTCGATGAGGCTTTGATGACATGAGATTTTGATAAGATTCCGAAAACGTGAGACGAAATTATAATGAGATGAGATGTGATGAGATTTGAGTAAGATTCCGTTAAGATGAGATGAGATTTCGATGAGAATAGATGATATCAAATGAATTAAGATGGGATTTCGATAAGTTTCGATGAGATAAAATAAAATCAGATTAATTTGCGATGGGATGAGATATTAGAAATTTTTCCATAGGATTCCGATGAGATTGTGATTATATTTTGATGATATTTCAATGATATTTCAATAAAATGTCGATGAGAGAAAATTATGTTTTGATAGTATTTCAATAACATTTCGATAAGATTTCGATGAGGTGAGATTTTGTTGAAATTTTGGTGAAGTTGTCATAAGATGCGATGAGAATTCGATGAGATAAAATCAAATAAGATGGAATTTCGATGAGAATTCTACGACATAAGATTTCGATAAGATAAGGTTTCAATAAGATTCTGATGAGATTTTAATGAGATTACCATGATATTCTGATGAGATGAAATGAAATGAAGTAAGATGTAGATGGGATGTGATTTCGATAATATAAGATTTCAATGAGATCAGATGCGATTTGATTATGATTTCGATGAGATAAAATAAGATTTCGTTGAGATAAGGAGAGATGAGATGAAATAAGATGAGATATTTATAAGAATCAACTGAGATCTCGATAAAATGAGATGAGATGAGATTTTGATAGAATAACATTGAGACGAGATGATAATTCAATAAGATTATATGAGATTTTGATGAGAATAGATGATATAAAATAAAATAAGACGGGAGTTCGATGAGGCTTTGATGAGATGAGATTTCGATAAGATTCCGAAAACATGAGACGAAATTTCAATAAAATGAGATGTGATGAGATTTGGATATAAGATTCCGTTAAGATGAGATCAGATGAGATTTTGATAAGAATAGATGTTATCAAATGAAATAAGATGGGAATTTACTGAGATTTCGAAAAGATGAGATAAGATAATACTTTGATGAGTCTTTAATAAGATTTCGATAAGATAATGATGAGATGAGGTGAGATTTCGATGAGATTCGATGAGATCAAGTTTCGATGACAAGGAGGACTGGTGTCTAGATGTGTGTCAAGGGCGGGGGCTGTGGGTAAGAAGGGGAAATTAGGAGAGGTTTGAAGATGCTAGTATCGCACTTTGGCTAACTTTGTAATTTTCTAATTTTCTCATTAATTTTTCTCTAGAACGGTTGGTTATACATAAAAAAGTCAAAGAACAAAAAATATGTAATTTTTCTAGTTCTACAACTTTTGTTCACAACATTTTTTAATACCCTTAAAAATTTATATAAAAAATGAGAAAAACTGCTTTTTTTGACCTTGATGTCCTTTATGAGTGCAAAAAATGGGTAAAATATATTTTTTTCTTAATAGGAACAGCAAACTCCTTTGCACATTGCTTCGCGGTTAGGTAATGTTGACATAGTGATGCTATTGTTGCAACATGGGGCGGCTGTAGACACGACAACGAAGGACATGTATACAGCCTTGCACATTGCAGCGAAAGAAGGTCAGGATGAGGTAATGTACAAAGAATTCTCCAAGATAGCTGAACACATCAATCAATTAAATAGGTTGTATCTGTTTTGGACACGGCACCGTGAATATCTAATTTAAGTTTCTGTTATTTATTAGTCACTAAGTCACATTTGTAAATCCAATTTTTTTCTTATACAGTCGAATCTCGATTTAGGGAGTCTGGATTTATCGTTTCCGAGAATTTACGTCGCGTCGCGGGGATGGGTGAAAGGAATTGCGGGTGGGGATATTAGGTGTTCACTCAGGCGTGACGAAAGAGTGAGACTCTCGATTTATGATCGCCTTCATCCCCAGAAACGATACTAAATCGAGATTTGAGTGTATTTCGTTATTCAGATGTATTTTCTTACTTTATAATTTATAGATTATTTATAGTTTACAGTTTACAATTTATGTTTTAACCTTTATTATTTATTGTTTAATAAAAACTTCAGTTACTTCAGTTACACTTTTTGTTCAACGTTATATAAACAACAAAGCATGCAGAGAAGAAAGTTCGAATTTGTAACAATTTATGTAAAATATTATGAAATTTTATTCAACAATTCAACTGTTACAACAACTAATTAATTATTTAACAAAAAATGCAAATTCGAATTTTTGTGTATACACTTTCGCTTTTGTATTTTCGCGTCGTTGATTTAAAAAATAAATATTACTCCAGTCAAATTAGCATTTCCGCTGGAACAAAAAATAAATAATTTAAAAATTTTTTTTTAAATTGTTGCTTTTGGTTAAGAGATAGGTAAAAAGTTCACAGGACATTATTTGCAGAGCACAAAATTCCCGTTAAAATGAGCCCTTATAGAACCCTTTGCGACTCATAGTTTATGAGATAATAATTTGTTAATTAAGGTTAGCGTTATTTGGGAGAATCCTGCGTTTTAAGCATTTTCAGTTGCTATAAAAAATATTCTAATCTGATTTTTCTTGTTAGATCCTCAAAATCGAAGGTTTAAGTTTTCAAAACCATTTTTTTCAGAAATTCGAAATCGAAAAACAGCCTGCAATGATGCGATGAGTAAAATATTTAATTTTTCCAAATTAAAAATTTTTTATATTCAAAATCCAAAAATTAAAAAAATTAAAATAAAAATTGTTTTTAATAAGCAATTTTACAACAAAGTTTATAGGACCATTTTTACTCTATTTTTTACGCTTGCCAACCTCTTAGCAATTACAATTTTTTGATAAAATTTTTTGTTTTTAATATAAAAATTTAAAGTTTTCAAAAAGCGTTTCACAATTTTTCTTCGCCAAATAATTTGACTTATTTGACAAATATTTATAATAATTATAATTTCTGTATTCCGTAAAAAGATCTAAAAAAATAAATTGTTTATAATAATTACATAAATTTTTGAACGTAAGAAAGGTACTATTTAAAATATTAATGCTCTATGCACTATTTTTGGATTTCGAAATCCAGAAATCCAGAAAAAATTATTTTTTGAAAATTCGCTACCCTTAATTAACAAATGAAAATCTCTTAAAATTTTAATCACAGAGGGTTCAAAAACGGATCATTTAAAAGATTTGTTTGTTCTCTACAAATTAAGTAATTTGAATTTTTCCCCTATATTTCAACCGGAAGCAATAATCTGAGTAGATGTATTAAAAAATAAAAAATAGATTTAAATCAAAATTTCCTTTTATATTTTGTTCCAGTGAATGGCCTTTTTTTGTTCAATTTGAAAGAATTATTTTTCTAAAAATAAAGCTGGGATTTAGGGATTAAATTAGGGTTCTTTGACTTTGATGGATTAAAAAGTGATTTCCTTGAACTTCCAAAGTTCAATGATACGGGGGGTGTCTATACAAGTGTAAAATAGCCTATATTCGAATACGTGTAATCTTTTAATACAGATACCTTACAATTGTTCTAATTTGTCATGTAAATAATTATCGTCCTTTTTAATCTTATTTTTATAATTTTTTTGGTAATTATTTTAATCATTAGTTTCAGTTTTTTTTTTGTAATTATAGCTGTAGCATGATTAGAACATTTCTGAAACTTTGCAACAGTAATGTTTAGAAGCAAGTGCACGATTTGTCTAAAATGAATTTGATTCATTCTCTTTAAAAGGTAAGCATCGCTCAATGTCTAAACAAAATTTCAAAAACTAACAATGCATGAAAAAAGTGTTGCGAAAAAGATTAACTCTGTACAAGTTTATCAAAGTGGTAATGATTATATTGTCATTTTTTTAAATTAAAAAATAACAAGCTGTACACGGTGCGGTCTGAGGGACCGCACAACCACGTCAATACTAACTTGTGACTTTTTGCTCAAATGAGGAACAATCGGGACGTAAAATGTTTCTGTAACGCCCACGTTCCATTTGTCACATATCAGAAGCATGGTGCGGTATTTTGACCGCACGGCCACATTAAGACTAACTTGTGACTTTTTGCTTAAATCAGGAATAATCGGGACGTAAAATGTATATGAAACGCCCGCGTTCCATTTATAACATATCAGAAGACCGCACGACCACGTCAACACTAACTTGGAACTTTTTGCTCAAATCAGGGATAATCGGGACGCAGAATGTTTCTGTAACGCCTGCGTTACATTTATCACATATAAGAAGCATGTTCCGGTCTTTGGACCGCACGACCACTTCATTACTGACTTTTTGCCACAATCAGGAAAAATCGGGACGTAAAATGTTTCTGTAATGCCCGCGTTTCATTTATCACATATCAGAAGTATGGTGCGGTCTTTTGACCGCACGACCACATCAACACTAACTTTTGACTTTTTGCTCAAATCAGGAAGAATCGGGACGTAAACTGTTTCTGTAACGTCCGCCTTCCATTTATTACATATAAGAAGCATGTTCCGGTCTTTGGACCGCACGACCACGTCAACACTAACTTGTGACTTTTTTCTCAAATCAGGAATAATCGGGACGTTAAATGTTTCTGTACAGCCCGCGTTCCATTTATCACATATTAGAAGTATGGTGCGGTCTTTTGACCGCACGACCACATCAACACTAACTTTTGACTTTTTGCTCAAATCAGGAAGAATCGGGACGTAAACTGTTTCTGTAACGCCCGCTTTCCATTTATCACATTCTAGAAACATGGTGCGGTCTTTGCACCGCACGGCCATTCTTGCGGCTTGAATGTGAAAGGCCTAAAGTTTTAGATGTAATTTCGAAAATACTCTGCACGACTAACACTTTCTGAAATTTTTTTAAACTGATACATTAGACAAAATATAAAAGGATTGATTTGAAATTCATACAGGTGGCAGCTATTCTGATAGACAATAAGGCGTCAACTACAGCCACAACGAAAAATGGATTTACACCTCTGCATATTGCTGCTAAATATGGGAATATAAATGTTACCAAAATTCTTATGCAAAAAGATAGCAAGCTGGATGCACAAGGAAAGGTTCGTTTTTTATTAATTATTTATTTTTTTCAATCTGGCTTTACAGAACAAAATCCTCTTAAAATAGAAGAAATAGGGTGATAAACAAACAAATAAATAAATAAATTTTAAAACAAATATTTGCATTTCCATCCAAATAGTTTAACTTTCAAACAAAAAGTCGAATTTAAAAAAAAATGGTAAGGATTTAAAAAAAAAATTTAATTTTTAAGCAAAGCGTCAAACTTTAAACGAAAAAGTTACTTTTTAATAAAAAAGTTGAATTTTTAACAACTAAAAAGAGTGAACTTTAAATTAAAGTAGATTTTTATACTAAATTGTTAAATTTTTATAAAAAAAGATTTAATTAACTTTTTCTAAGATTCACTTTTTCCCTTTGAAATTTTAACAATTTGCAAGAAAAGTCAAAGAAAAGGCAAATTTTCAAGAAACTATTTATTTTTTAACTAAGAAAGATTTTTCAGTAAAAAATAAAAAACGAAATTTAATTAAATTGTCGAATTCTTAATCAAAATTGACGATTTTGCAACTAAATAGTTGAATTTTTAACTCAAAAATTTAAATTTTCAATAAAAAAGATCATTTTAAACCAGGAAAGATCATTTTCACAAATAAATAAATAAATTTTTAATCATAAAGTTGCATATCCATCTAAATAGCTAAACTTTCAAACAAAAAAGACGAATTTAAAAAAAAATTGTGAGGATTTAAAAAAAATATTTAGTTTTTAAGCAAAGCGTCAAACTTTAAACGAAAAAGTTACTTTTTAATAAAAAAGTTGAATTTTTAACAACTAAAAAAAGTGAATTTTAAATTAAAGTAGATTTTTATACTTAACTGTTAAATTTTATTTAAAAAAATACTTAATTAACATTTTTTAAGATTTATATTTTTCGTTTGAAATTTGAAGTATTTTCTAGAAAATTCAAGTTTCAACCAAGTAGTTAAATTTTAAACTAAATATTTAAATAATTAACAAAAAAGTTTCTTTTTTAAAGAAAAAAATTGAAATTTCACTAAAGGAGATGATTTTTTTTAAACCGAAAAGACAATTTTTCAACAAAATATTTATTTTTTAACCAAGAAAGATTTTTCAGTAAAAAAATTTAATTAAATTGTTGAAATCTCAATCCAAATTGACGAATTTGCAACTAAATAATTGAATTTTCACCTTAAAATGTAAATTTCCAATAAAAAAGTTCATTTTCATCCAAGAAAGATCAATTTTTAAATGAATAAATAAATTTTTAAACTTATAGTTGCATTTTCCTCCAAATAGTTTAACTTTCAAACATAATAGACGAATTAAAAAAAAATGGTAAGGATTTTAACAAAATATTTAATTTTTTCAGCAAAGAATCAAATTTTTAACGAAAAAGTTACTTTTTAATAAAAAAATTTGAAGTTTTAACACCTAAAAAAGTGAATTTTAAATTAAAGTAGATTTTTAAACCAAATTGTTGAATTATTATTTAAAAAAATACTTAAATAACTTTTTTTAAGATTCATATTTTTTGTTTGAAATTTTAACTATTTACTATATAATTCAAGTTTCAACCAAGTAGTTCAATTTTAAGCCATATGGTTAAATCATTAACTAAAAAGTTTCATTTTAAAGAAAAAAGATTGAAATTTTACTAAAGGAGATGTTTTTTTTTTTACTTGAATAGACTATTTTTCAATAAAATATTTATTTTTCTACCAAGAAAGATTTTTTACTCAAAAATAAAACAAAACTCAATTAAACTGTCGAATTCTTAATTAAAATTGTCGAATTTGGAAATAAATAGTTTAATTTCTACTCAAAAATTTAAATTTTTAATGAAAAAACTAATTTTCATCCACGAAAGATTAATTTTCAAATAAATAAATAAATAAATTTTTGAACATAAAGTTGCACTTATATCCAAATAGTTGTAATATCAAAAAAATATAACGAGTTTTTTTTAAACTACAATTTTCAACAAAATAGTTTAATTTTTAACTCAAAAAATGTAAATTTTAATAAAAAAGATAATTTTCATCCAAGAAAGATCAATTTTCAAATAAATAAAAAAAATTTTTAAATATAAAGTTGCATTTCCATCCAATTATTTTAACTTTCAAACTAAAAAGACGAATTAAAAAAAAATGGTAAGGATTTTAACAAAATATTTAATTTTTTGAGCAAAGATTCAAATTTTTAATGTAAAAGTTACTTTTTGATAAAAAAAGTTAAATTTTTAACAAGTAAAAAAGTGAATTTAAAATTAAAGTAGACTTTTTACCATATTGTTAAATTTTTATTTAAAAAAACTTAATTAACTTTTTTTAACATTCTTGAAATTTTAATTTTTTGCTAGAAAATTCATGTTTAAATGAATTAGTTGATTTTTAAACCAAATAGTTTAATTATTGTAAGAAAAGTTGAATTAAAAAAAAAATATTTAAATTTTACTAAAGGAGATGATTTTTTTAAACTGAAAAGACAAATTTTCAACAAAATATTTATTTTTCAACCAAGAAAGATTTGTCAGTAAAAAAAATTTAATTAAATTGTCGAAATCCCAATCCAAATTGACGAATTTCCAATTAAATAATTAAATTTTTAAATCAATTTCATAAATAAATAAATACATTTTTAAA
>JAAAKG020131246.1:0-14680 GCA_010014905.2 Druon quercuslanigerum | reverse complement strand
ATATACCCAAAACCAGAACTGTTGTTTATATTTATATATATAGTAATCATGTAAATATATAAAAGTAATAATTAAAATAATGAAACAATCATAGATTAAATTTTGATTGTTTCTGGAAAACATCATTGAGGTAAGTTGTTAAACTTTATAAAATAATGTTTATAAAAATTTCACAAAGGAATATTAACTTAGATTGGCAAAAATCGTTTTTCTTTCAATTTATAACCTATAAAGCATTTTATGACGAATGCTATTTTTAAATAAGGGAATAGATCGACGTGTCCCAACCAAGGTCCGAGTGCCCTTCATTTGGAAGTTTGCATAGATTTAAAAAAATCATTTTCAAAAAAACAATTCGTTCTCATATTTCAAGTTATCTGTTTGTCAGTAATAGTTAAGTCTCGAGCTTTATGTTTAAGCGTGAAAAATTATTTATGTTAATGTTTTTATTATTCTTATGAACGAAAAACAAAAGGCGTCCCAACCAAGGGCACTCTCCCCTGCAGGAAAAAATATTTTAATTGAAAATAATTGATACACTAATTTGATGTAGTTTCAGTGGACGCAACTTTTGTTTCTGGGAATAAATGACGTAATAGTGCATTTTTAAATAGAATTTATCGTGGAAAAAATGTTACCCTATAAGCGTCCGTCTAAAGCATTAGCCTTTGACCAAGTGCAGAATTTCGAAACTTAAATGCGCCAAATTGGTAATTGTTTACATTTTACAATTAACAAGATGATGATGTTGCAGAAAAAATAAAAATCGGTAGAAATTTCAAATTGTGGCATATATATTTTAGTTAATTGTGATTGTCGCGATTTTATAGAAAATAATTATAAAAGTATGGGACAAAGTACATGTTATAAAAGAAGGTTTTGGATATACTGACACGGAATTTTGAAATCTTCATTTGATTAGCAATTATTTCCTGATAAGTGAAAAGTTAAAAAGTGCGATCATTATCTTATCATCATCGTACGATAATTTAAGAATGCATACTGAATTTTTAATGGTTGTTCGTGAGGTGTCATCTCCGAAACTATATACTACATACGCCTGTAACTTTTAAAGCAAATTGTACATTTAGGACTTCTGAAAATAATTCATGTAGTCTCAATGAGCAAAAAGTTGTGATTAAATGTTTAAAAAATTATTTTATTCTTCGGAAAATACAAAGGGCTTGCCGATTATGGACTACCAATAGAACTGAGTCTTGAGTCGTAGTCGTAGTTGTCGGAATAGCATTATCACAGGCAAGAATATCCTGCTGTGCAGGCGGCTGCTTCCATAATCAGAAAACCCTGTATATTTTCCAAAGAAGAAAATATTTTTTTACAAATTTAAGCGCAACTTTTTGCTAATTGGCACTATGCACAACATTTTCGAAAACAAAAAATGTGAAAATTGCTTTAATAGTTATCTCATTTACCAGGAAATAATTGCGAAGCTGCTGAAAATTTCAAACTTCTATATCAATATAGGCCAAATCTTCATTTGCAACGTGTTCTTTGTCCAAAAAATGCAAAAAATTTTCTGCTGAGATTTTAAATATAATCTGTATAAAAATTTAGGTATCTAAATGTTTTGGACATATAGTAGATGGACGTCAGATTTCAATCATATTTTTAAAGCATTACGCAGTATTGCCCATTTACTTGAATAAAATGGGAAGTTTCAAATGCGGTACGCAAGTTTTAAATGTTCCCCTCTTTATTTTTTTCTGTAAACTGATTTTTCGTTAAGTGACAGGGATTGTGAGTTAATGCATTTAAATTTTGATATTTCTTGCAAAATGAACCTCCCAAGCGATATCTATAGACATCTTCTGAGAGTAATATTTTACAAACAGTGACACAAGACTTTCTTGATTGAAAGTGGTTGAAGTTCACTGTGTTTTTTACTGTTTCTTAGCACATACACCTTGACGCACTTCAATATGATTAAGTACATTTTCTAAATACATTTTCCTGCTACTAAAAAATATTCCTTAAGATGACTCACAAGTTCAAGTGTTCTTGGGACGGTATACCAAACGCGAATTAATGAGTTTTTTCTCTGCTAAATTAATATTTTCATTCGTTCTCTTGCCACTTCAGTCAGAATTGAGCTATGTCAATAATTTCTGTTTTGGGCATAACGGGATTTCGTTGTTCTTTTGTGTTTGTACAGTATTTTGGTCAAATTTAAGAGAAATAAGTTTGCGCTCATTTTTCTGAATTTAAATTTTCCAATAACCCCGAAAATACCTAGCTTTTGGAAAAAATATTTTTGTAAAAGGTAGAGCTTAAAAGAAGGATGTCTTACTTTAGCTCTTATTTTCTATCAGAGTCTATGTTTGTCGAGGGGATTTGTACTCGTGAAATCACATTCGAGAAATTGCTGATAATATGCATTTCATATCTCAAAAATAATTTTTTGTACCAACCCTTTTCTCACGTTATAAAGTTTTATTCGTCATAAATTCAAAATGTTAAAAAGATTTCGAAAACTGCTAACAACGGGAATAAATGAGATGAGAACAAAGTTTTTTATAATTACAATTTGTACCAGAAGTCTTTATAATTTGTTTTATGTATGATATTGAGTGATGAATCAATGTATTAACATATATACAAAATATAATCTTGGGTCAAATCTACTCAATTGTCATAAAAAAGTTGAAAAATTAGATTTTGTTAAACGTCAGTCCAGTCATAATGTAATAAGCAAATATTTAAGTCAATCACATGCACATAAAGACAAAAATGCAAATACTTTTTGTAGAGTTTTTAATTCGGAACAGATTTATTCTCTTCAAGTTCATCCGTTTTGTTACCAATTCTTTTAAAATTAAAATGTTGTATTATTTGACAAGTACATTTCTTTAGCATGCAAAAACTGGTTGCCAGTAGAAAAATACGTATGGAAAGGGACCTGCAAAAAAATAAAATTGTTTATTTTAATTGAGTCAATCCTTTATTTAAATTATCAGATAAACTGCCATCACTTTTAAATTTTTTAAAATAAATTTGAAACCTCGGATTTACGATATCCTAAAACTGATGGGCCCCGGGTTTTGTGGTGAGAGAGGATCGCGCGGTCTGTTGCCTAATATTATGTATTACAATTTGAAATTTTTCACACGGTCCTAGCTATTTACGTTTGAATTCCCTGGACTTAAGATCAAGGCCAAGTCAGGCCATGCCCAAAACCGTTCTTCATTCCAGGTTTTAGTGTATATATTTTGTGGATTGTTTAATAGATCAAGAATCCTGCAAAGATATAAAAAAGAAGTACATTGTATTTTACTGGTTAAGTCTGCAAACTTTTGATACATTAATTTTTTGTTTTAACCACTACCCCTTTAATTGCATGGCCCTTAATATTTCGGCTAACAACGTCACGTC
This sequence comes from Druon quercuslanigerum, assembly GCA_010014905.2. Classification (NCBI taxonomy): domain Eukaryota; kingdom Metazoa; phylum Arthropoda; class Insecta; order Hymenoptera; family Cynipidae; genus Druon; species Druon quercuslanigerum. The sequence goes on along the minus strand of JAAAKG020131246.1, from coordinate 11,290 downwards.
TTCTACCCCTATTTTCATCTTATTGATTACATCATTGATCAATTCCATTCATATCAATTTAATAATATTGCCTACGACCTTGCCCCGCACCAGAATCTAAAATAAAAAGGGAAGCAGGTCGATCGTCTGATTAAGAAACATAGATAAATGAACTTGATCGTAAGGGAAGTCAGAAGTGCAGTACTTTCTTTGTTCCGTGTGCCTTACACTGCATTATTTTTATTCTAAAGTAATCATTTTGCAACAACTCGACACCAGAACAAGGTATCTTTCAAGGTCAAAGATATTATTAATCCAAGTTGTAGTGGCGCAGGTCAGTAACAAGTAGAGCATGGAAAAAAATTCTTTTCTTGCATCAAATTATAGTATTTTCTGCAGGATGTCTTTATATTGAAAAAGATATTGCTTTATAATAAACGTATTGCTTTATATAAAAATCTATAGGACGAGTTATATTGAAGTGGTATTGATAGGGGCCAGGTTATGTTTCAATCAAATGTGCTCATTATGTGAAGGTGCGTGTACAGAAATCATCAGACATGCCTCTGCTACTTAATACACAGAATTGATGTAATTGAACGTGGTACAAAAGACTAGAACAAAGATTAAGCCAATTGCAGCGCTTAAGATTTTTAGAATTTTATGCTGTGTTTAAAAATATATTATATTTGTTTGCTATTTATTATTTCATATGTATAATATGGATTAAAAAACGTATTTTCAAAGCATAAATGTTGGCGATTTCATATAAATTTTCAGATACTGACACTAAACTGATACTCGAAATTCAGTTTAAAAAATGTATCACAATTTTACGACGCATTTTTAGGGCCCAGGGTGGAATAAAAATGTTAAAATTATCCGAAATATTTGATCCAAGAAAAAAGTTGTTCAATATCCAAAATAAGTTAAATTTATCATAAAAAATTTCAAATGTTTTCATAACTTTAATTCAGTTCTTGAATTAAAGTTTTCGAAATTTTGAAACTTCAAATAACGTTTTGTATCTGCTTAAAAAATTGTGACGAATTTGTTTTAGGTTGATTTTGTGGTAGTAAAAACAATAAAAAATGAGAAAAAACTGGTTTTGAATTCAAACTGAAATGTTTTTAAGTTTAACATGCACAGCTATTTTGAAATGTACAATTAAATAAATTTAAAAAAACGTCCTTTTAAACTTTAAAAAAATGTATATCTTGCACAGACCTTTTTTTTATTTATATATTTGTTTGGTTATGCATTACTAAAAACTATATCTACAAAAATGAAAACTTATTTTTTATCGCATACGAAATACTGTTTGTTCTTACAAAATTTTGAATATTTAAACTCAAAAACTGAACGGAAGTTATTAAACGATTTGAAATGTTAAGAAAATTCTTTCAGATGCCATGAACACAACTTATTCAGATCAAATGATTTAATTAATTTTAACATTTTAGCTCCACCCTTATATTTAGTATACTGAATGCTGTAAATATAACAGTTTCCTGAAATTTTAATAAATACATATTTTAATAATGTTAATTCTGTTTTTTCTCACAATGCAGCAAGTAAAATATTATACAATATATTATTACAACAGTTTACAATTTTTATGATTTTCAGATAAGGGTGCCTTTGAACGTCAGTTTCACTGTAAAGCCTAGAGACGTCGCTGTTCGGATTACAAAGAAACATCTAACTTGCGGCGTGAAAGGACAACCTCCGATCATCGATGGAGATTTCCCGCACGAGGTCAAACTCGAAGAATCGACCTGGGTTATTGAGGACGGCAAAACGCTGCTAATCAACCTGGAAAAGGTGAGTCTATTAAAGCAATCCAGACCTTCCAGAATCCAGGGTCGTTTTTATCGCTAGAGCAATTCTCAACCTTAAATAATCAAATCCAATGGGAAGATTCTACACAAAGATAGCATTGTGAATCGCGACTCAATTTTTCTTGGTAAATTGCGAAATACAGAAGAAATAAATATTTTTCAGGTTAACAAAATGCAATGGTGGGCTCATGTGGTGACGAGTGATCCAGAAATCAGTACAAAGAAGGTATCTCCTGAACCAAGTAAACTTTCCGATCTTGATGGAGAAACAAGAGGTCTCGTCGAGAAAATGATGTACGACCAAAGGCAAAAGGAACTTGGTCTACCGACATCCGATGAACAGAAAAAGCAGGATGTTATTAAAAAGTAAGTCCAAGAAAAACATCACAGTAAAAATGTCACCTAATGTCTTATCAGCCATCTCTCTAAACTCACAACATTGTAGAGGATCTGAAGCATCTCGTTGCTAATAAGCTACGCAAATCCGCTACCTTTATGGTTAGAGGTCGCTATACTATTTTTGCGTCTCGAAAGAAGTTTAGAATAAATTAAAATGATAATTTATACCTGAGCGACAACATAAATTTATGGGACATTATTTCTCAGAGTGCTTCTCCGTGCCTTCTTCAGGGTTCTCGAACTCGTTCGCTTACTCTTTGTCTCTTTTCTATAAAAGGGGTCTGGAGAGGGGATTATAGAGTTGATAGATTTCGGCTCTTGGCTTCCGCTTTTGCCTGAATAAGATGTTAGTTTGCTATGTGATGGTAGCGATTATGGAAAAAATGTGGTATTTGAACAAATATTTACCAAGAAAGGCATGGTGAAATTTCTGGATTTTTTGTGGATACGATCAATATTCATTTAAAAAGTAATTGCCCTATATATTTTCAATAGGATTTGCACGTGCTTTCCGTTGATTATAAGAATTTTTTCTTTAAGGGAGTACCCTCGGTGATAGAATTATAAATGAAAATCGTTTAATATTTGGATGACAGTTGTATTAAAATCCACTGAAGCTCTGGTTAGAATTTTTGAACCTTTCAGAGCTTCATAGTCGAGAAACAAATTATTGAAAATAACATGTGGTCTTGTGGGAAGACGTACTTTTTTTTAGCATATAAGAAGATTGAAAAATGAAAAAATTCTGAAATAATTCTGACATATATAGAATGTTATAGGAAATCCATATCTGTTTCGGAAAGTATTGTTCAGAGCCTATAAGAATAGAAAAATAATTATTTATGACGTAAATGTATGTCTGCCGTCAGTGAATTGAAGTTAGTCAATAACAAATCGAAGCGTTCTCTCAACTGACTTGCTACGTATTGAGGGTACTTCCTTAAGAGTTTTGAGGTTTAAAGTAGGATTATTGCTTTTTATTAATGAAAATAAGACTTTATTACGATTTTAGGATGTACCACCTGTTATGGCTTTTCTAAACTCTCTTCATATAAAAAAGATGTCTACTATATAAGAAAAAATAAATATTTGACCTTTCAAAATGTCAGTAAAAAGTAAATTTGACTTACGGACATATTTTTAGCCACAAAAGAAAGCTTGGGGATTTTTGTTCAAGAGACTTAAAATTAAAAAGTAGGATTATAAACAGTGGTGTGCCTTTATTGACTGAGGACTAAGATATCTCCCATAATTTGTTATATTTATTATTTTATTAGTTATACATTAATTGGCTAAATCAAAGTATAATTTTGATCACTTGTAATATTGTGACTCATCATATATTCTTAATAAGGAAGCAAGTGATCCTAATGTACACATTAAAGTTGCTACAACTTTGCAGCTCATTTAGACTTTTGAACAACTTTTTATCTTTTATCTATCCTAGCCCATAGTGCGACAGATTTTTCAACACTGATTATTCAAAAGCATGCTATAACCCGTTTCATTTGACACTGGGCCTCTATCAAAAAACTTTTTATCGTCGTTAGCTCTTAGTACCGGCATACTATTTACGCTCCTTTTGCATCATATAATGTATAATACATCTATCGAAGCTATTTTACTTGAAGATACTGAAATTTTGAAAGCATGCTTATCAGTATGCGTCTGACCCACCTTAATTTCAAGGGCCTTTCATATGGGATTTTCTGACTGACATGACATGGTAATTTATAATAATCATAAAATTATTTTCATATAAAATTTATCAATTTTTTGAATTTCAATTTATGATTTTACTGATGAATTTTTTTAATTCAATAAGAAACTGTTTAACTTTAATAGTAAATTTCAGAAGAATAAGATACAATGTACCACAATTTAAATCGTAATTTGCTGCATTTTTCATAATTTCAATAGGAAAAATAATTAAAAAATTACAATACTGAATAAACTTCTCAGCTGATAATAATAATCATCTACTAATCTATTATAAAAAAAATCTATTATAAAAATTAGATATACATCTAATTGAATTTCTTTGCCTGTGTGTATGTATGTATGTCTGTCTGTGAGCACGATAAATTGTGAAAAAATTATTCTATGAGATTCACCTTTGATACACTCTTCTAGTGTTCTAAACTGAAGGTCAATTTCGTTAGCCAGCCATTTTGAATAAAAATTCAAAAAGTGGGCACATTTTGAATATTTTTGAGACCACTTTTTTCAAGATTCAAAAATTCTGTGTACGGTTATTCATACTAATCAAAAATTCGAGCAATTAATCCCAATGACTTTTTTCACACAATAAAAAATTTCTAGAGTTATAGCATTTACAAAATTCCAAGAAACACGAGAAAATGAACATTTTAAGCCAAATAACGCACGATATGAAAAAAAGTCAAGAGAAAAAAATGTTGCTTTTTGAGTACTCTACAAGATTATCATAACAACTTTTTGAATTTTTTGCAAAATCAAAAATTCAAGTTTTGACAGCATAAAAAATAATAAAAAATCAAAAAATTACATTTTTCGGCCAAACTTTGCAAAATACGGTAAAAGATGAGCAAAAAAACTGTGCATTTGAAAAGATCTGCAAATTTGTTATTAATTACTTTTTGATAGGATCCGCAGTTTTGGCTTTAATTATGAAAAACGTAATTTACAGTAACAAAAAATCTGCCCGCTGCGTGGCCACATTCTCATCACAACGTTTGTCTTTTAATTTCTTTTTCGTCTTGAGCGTTGGTTTCAAACAAGTAATTTTTTATGTTTTTAATGCTATTTTTTACGATTTAAACCAAAAACAGAACTTTAAAAAAATTATTCATGACAAATTAAATCATTTTTACATTTTCATCAGAAAAAGTATAAGATTTTTGTAAAATTTGAACCCTCTCCCAGTTTTGGTCAAAAGGTGCACGTTTTGAGACCCCCTGATTCCGAAAAACAGGTTTTTACGAATGTGTCTGTTTGTATGTCTGCCTGTCGGCCTTTATATCTGTCTGGCTGCGAACACGATAACTTTTGAAAAAATTATAAGTGTGCGAATTTTGAAAATGTTTGAAACCACATTTTTTCATGATTCAAAAATTGTCTGTATACTTGTTCTTAGTACTTGGAAAGAAAAATGTTGATTTTCGATAGCCCTATAAGATTATCATAACAACGTTTTAAATTTTTTCGAAAGACTCTCCGCCCTAGACGCTTTGAGAAACTCTTTAAAACAATTATTAGGAGAATTATTAGTCGATGCTTGATCTTTAGTTTTAAAAAGTCTGTGCACAAAAACCGAGCGCGAGGTAAATACAGTATCGAGCCCGAAAACCTATATTCGCGCGGCCTGGGTGTGATAAAAATTGCGCGGTGCGCGTGCGGCGCGCAATGAGAATGTTCCCGCCAAGCGGGCAGATTTTTTAACCTACAGTTGTGTTTTATATATATATATATATATATTTTTTAAAGTAATCCTCATATAAACAAAATGAATCATTTGTGTGAAAATTTTTATTTCGTTATTGTCATCTCAGGATAGGTCATGGGAGGTTTGTCAATAGGTCAGTCGACCCGTCTTAAAGGCGCCAACAATTGCATCAATTACTATAGTTGAATATCTGACTCGATGAGAATCAAATAATTTCTTTCTTCGACCGTCAAAATATGTGAGGTAGTATTATTAGGCCTTAGTTTTCAAGTACAAAAAAATGTTGATCCCAAAGTGAAACTTGAAAGTTCGTTTATTTATTCTAAAAATTAGGCAAACACTGCTTGTCTTTTTCAAAGTGACCGAAATGAATATTATAATTTCGATAGAAGAAAATAATATTGTACTTTTCTATAAAAAACAGAAATAAAGTAAAAATAGAAGTAATGTATGATATAATAATACTTACTTATAAATAAATTAGTGTTGATTTCCCAATATCAAGTGTTTTCTACGTAGAAAGCAAATAAATATTTTTTTTCAACATTTCTGACTCGTTATTGGCATTTTATGATAGGCCATGAAACTTTTGTCAGTAGGTCAATCAATGGGTACTGTTAAATATTTTTGGAAGAATATGTAAACGCAAACAAAAATAGTTCTAATTGTTTGATCTAGTTTAAAATCCTATCAGAGCTGGACATCAATTGGAACTATATGCAATTCTTCAAAATTTCAGGATCATAGCTCTCGTACTTTCTGAGATATGGTTAGCAGAAAATAGTTATACTCACACATTTGTTCTTAATTGCATTTTTGCATTTCTCGGGTTATATCTAACTATGTCAAATCAAGTAGATTTGAAAAAATACGTAGTTACGAAACTCTCTCTATAAGGAAGCAATACACACAAAATGAAACACTCCTTTTCGTAAGAAAATCAGCAACAAAAAAGTGTCACTTAATATGTGGACACCCATTTTTTAGCTTTTCAAGTTTGTTTATTTAAGATTGTTAATTAAATGAATACTGAGTTGAAATTTTGTCCTCTTACTTAGGTAGAAAGCTATTTAAATCCTTAATAAAATACACCTTGGATGTATTCATTTTGTCCATATTTGGAGCAGCTATTAATACAAAAACGGACGACATTTTTCATTTATCATTTTATGCAGGTTGCAACTTTTTATATCATCAAATTTTGGTGTAAAACTTACTCTCGAAAATTCGTTTTGATTTTAATAGCGTTTTAGTATTCTTTAAAAATTTGCGGGAAAACTGAAAAAATGTTTAAAATTAACTGTTGTTTTTTGTGATATATTTTATAGTTTAAGAGAAAAATAAAAAAATTACATTCTTATGAAAACAAAATTTCCCGGCCTCAAAAATGGTTAGGCCGCATGATGCTGATAAGATACCTTTCTGGTATTAGTAGAAACGATTCAATAATATTCAGATTAATAAAAAATGTAGAGGGGATTGTAGAAAATCTTTTTTATTTTCTTAAAATTTTAAAAATACGAAAAACTATATGTTTTGGAAAACCACACATTTTTTATTCCTTCAAATATTTTATGAAAAGTTTTTACTAATACTAAAAAGGCATATTATCAGCATCATACAGCCTATTCATTTTTGAGGCCGGGAGCCATAGAAATTTTGCATCCGGGTGAACGTTTACCTTAACATTTTTTCGTATCTGCCATTGTTTCCAAGAAAAAGTAGAAAATTTGAGTATAAGAAAAGAGTCCTCCTGGTTACAAAAGTTATTTAGCAAGCATCCCACTTTTAAGATATTTTCATTATCGAAGTGCAAGTTCAACAAAAAAATTGGCCAAAATTTAAAGGTGGGTTTTTTGAGAAAATCGATTATTAGTTTTAAAAAAACGCTACCGTTTTGTTATTTTAAACCTGTTTTTAGTTTCCCCGCAGATTTTTTAAAGAAGACGATGAACGCTATTAGAATCTGAAAGAAATTAATAAATCCAGAAAATCTTGAAATATTTTTTCCAGCAAACATTTTTCCACAATTGAGTCTTATTTCGAATAATTTGAAGATAAAAAATTCATAAAAATATCAATAAAATCACCAAAGTTATGAAAAATGAAAAAAGGACCAATAATTTCAATTTTAAATATCTCCCAAGTTTGTTAAATTAGAAATATGTTTATTAGAGTTTTTCTTTCAATATCTAAGAAAACGGCTACTAGAATTTTCATCAAAATTACTAAAAATAGATGAAATTCTTTAGATAATTTGACATGGAATTGCCATGTACAAACGTTGACAGAAATAATATAAACAGCAGAGAATCTTTAATCGAAGGAATATTCATTACGGACAAATATTACAGGCCTAATATCATTTTTCTATAATATTTCTTCGGAAGTGAACAAACTTATTATCTTGTTATCAAAGTACGTTGAGCTAGAAAATGAATAACTGTAATTTTCTGAATGGATAAGAGAAAAAAATATATATATATAATAATTAATAATATATATTAATATATAAATAAATACAGTAAACTTTCACCTATGTCCCCCATCGCGAAACGTTTACGCGCACGAATGTCCCCCTTTGGAGGGAACCCCACTACTACCGTGAGTCGTCAAAATATTCTTGTCCAGAAACGTTCATCGGATTACTCGGTCTTTTATTGATACGCCCACGTTAAGCCATTTTTTCAACTGCGAATGTGCCTAAAAGCGCGGGTCTATTTTAAATCAATAAAGATGCACTATCAATAATAATGCCTTACGGCACATGCCCAGTTGAAAAAGTGGTGTTCCGTTAGCATGCGATTGATTAGCATGACTGATTTTTATTTCCTTGAAATAGTACTATTTGCCAACTAAAAATTAATATAATAAAATCAAAAACTGACTTAAATATTTCGCGGCATATTGTGTATTGCAGCATGACCTCACGGTCATGGATGATTAGGTGCAACTGTGAGGAAGGTTAGCACAGCTGTTGACAACTTTTTTGGATAAAATAATCTAAAATTACAAATAAGTTATAAATATCTGAATTTTCAAATTCGATCGGTGAAAATGTCCGCCGCCAGGAAGGTTATATGATCTTTGGTACCTACATGGCTCTGCGCTGCAACTGCACACGATTTTTTGGAGCGAATTTTCTATAAACCAGCTGTAGGTTAGAGAGGCCTGAGTAGTAATATATCTCAAGTGTAGAATTATTTTCTCAGTCATGTTCACTTGTTTTATCTATTAGAGATCTTTCAGTGTCACGAAATAAAATATCCAAAATTTGAGGTTAGTGTATCGAATCGGGTACTCTCATCTCAAATTTCGGACAGTTGATTGTATTTCGGGACATTGAAAGGTCGGCAATCGACAAAAGAATGGAACATGACTGATAAAATGCATTCTGCACTGGAGAAATGTTGCTATTCTGACATTTATGAGTTAATTTTACGTTTTGAATATTTTTTCGAAAAAGTTGTCTGTATTTCCATGGCATAATATTAAAATACTCAGTTCAAAGTTCCCGCTTTTCGGGCCTCCTTTTTTAGAATTGGCCAACCACTCTCGCGGGCGTGGCCGTAGAGCCCCTGCTGGGACCGTGGTGGGAGGTGGAGCAACTGCGCACGGGGAAATAAGTCCATCTAGGGACAGGGGAATTACGAGAGCGGGGACATAAGTGGAAGTTTACTGTAATAAAATAAATAATAAAAATAGAAAAAGTTAGAAGAACAATATTTGTAGCACGAATAATTTTGTTCTAAACATTTATTACTCTAATAGTTTATTAAAAATGTTTTTCTGTTGAAATAACTGGTCCTCAAACAGTCAGGCAGTAGAAAGTCATGAAAGAGTCATCAATTTTTTAACAGTTTCAATAAAATAAATAAATATGCTGCAAGCGGGTGGGAGGGAAGACTGTACTTTTCGTGAGTTTTAAATTAAAAATAGACGATAAGAAAAGTTGTACTTGGTAAAAAGTGATACATGAAAAATGCAGCCAGCTCTCGGACTATATTGAAAAAATAGCTCAAATCGTAATGTGTGCTTAAAATTCAAATAACATACAAAATAATGTAGAAAATAATGAACATTTTGCAATAGTCTTGTGCTCATTTTAAGGATGAGTATCTATAGAACCGCAGAAACTTATCAGCATAATTATACAATTTCAAGTACATGAAATAAATAATCATTAATTTTTTAAACATTAATGTATTTTTCTGATTATTTGTCTAAAAATGGGATGACTTCGAATTTTCCCTAAATGTGCGGAGTAGTTGCTGCTATCATATATGAATTAAGCTTTCAAATGAGCTCAAAAACTTTGACGGCTTTTTATTATTTCAGATTTTATTTATTTAAAATTTCAATTCAGAATTATTAAAATAGACAAGTAAAAATTAACAAATATAAAGCACCAATAAATATATGCCCACATATTAAGGGGCAGTGCAGAAAAAATTAAAAATATTTTAATTTTCATTGGTCAGTTACAAAACGTCGTCATAGTACAGTTCAAATGATTTTTTTCAGGTTCATGGAGCAGCATCCTGAAATGGATTTTTCCAAGTGCAAGTTCAACTAACCTGTTATAAGTTTGTAAAAATATTTTACTATCCCTCAACTGGAACTATCAACGCTTCAATTCAGATCAGGAATAAAGTTACATCCATAGAGATAAGCACTGCATCTTCACGTTACTCCTAACTTATTATCGGAGGCGATTCAAGAGTTTAATGAATAGTCGGCAGACGGCAGGACTTACGGGTGATTCGAGGACCTGATTTTTGACACATAAACTGATTCAAATTCTTTTTTCTAGAATATGTGGCATTAATTTTGTCAAAGATTCTTCATATTACACGTACTTATATGTGGAGTCATTTTTTATATTTTCATTACTGCACAAATAAAAATTGAATTGTCTAAATGACATCTACCTCTGATAGAAATTTCTATGTGTAGCACAAGATCGCAGGCGAGCCTATTCTTTTTTGGCGCTTTTAAGTACAATAATGAGAGAAAATATTTATTCTTAAGTTCATAAGTAATATTTCGTCTTCCATCAACACTGACCGACAAATTGTAGTTTTTTTTGTTCTTTAAACAGTTCCAGGTGATTCTTATAGGCTACTTTATGTTGATTACGAATCCGTTTACAAAAATGAGCACAAATACGTTTTTGACACTTTGGAATCTTATAAAAAAACGAGAACTGTTAGATTCTTAGACGGGGCCTAAATGAAAACTATAAGATTTTCCCTTAAAGCTAATATTCCAAAAACCATAGAACATCATCATAAAGTCATTGGAAATCGGTTATTAGTCTCCCGGCTAGCCCGTGCTTTTCATTTCGAATAGAAAGCACATTCTACGGCGCGCAGGTCAAAGGCGGTTAATAATGGCTCCTTTGGTTTTTGGAATAATAGCTGAAAAGAAAACTGCTTAAGCATTTATTGGAGCCTACGTCGAAGACAGAAGCTGCAGAGCCTTTTTTGCTAGGTAAATATTGATGGATGGCACAATTTGTACATAGTATAATAATATTATACCACATTCCAGAAAGATTTCGAAGGCTATGAATAATACTTTTCTTTGTCACGTTCTTGAAGAATGCAATTTAATACTTCAGTTGCATAGACAACCATAAATTCAT
>JAAAKG020131235.1:0-14681 GCA_010014905.2 Druon quercuslanigerum | reverse complement strand
CCTTGACCTTTTTGAAAAAATATTTACCTGGAGAGATATTTAGGTGTATCGAGACTTTTTGAACACCCTGTATAATATTCAGTTATACCTTGCGTACTTGCGTACTTGCGTACTTGCGTACATTATACAAAATTAACTTCTGTCAGTATAATGATGCCACCTAGGGACCTACTAAAAACACCACCCTTTCTCCTGGGCTTACCCCCAATGTTGTTATTTGGGCTGGCTCTGACTCCTGTTCCTTAGTTCTTCTCTAGACTGCTACTTTTTATGTCCCAGGCAAGACGTTACGCATCGTCCTCAGCAACACGAGAAAGTCGCGTAACGGGCTCGTCGGTCTTCGAACATCTTGATGGGGCATCATTTACCATCATTGAACAATCCCTCCTTCCCTCAACTGCATGCATCGTCCTCATCAGCGGAACTCACGTTCCACATCGGGCTCGTCGGCCTTGAGCAGCCTTGGGTTGAGATGGATCAATCAATCAATTAGTTGTCCTCCTTCCTTTTTCACTTTGAAGCATCACCCTAACAACGCTCTGCGATGTTAATTATCCAATTTCACTTTTGCAGCCTGTGTTTGTGTTCGGCCCAGCGTTCGCACTCAAAGAAAGTGAGGTTCACGTCGTCCATTTAAACTCCGAAATTCCCACACGTTGGACTGCTTACTTTGTTTCTCCTGTACAAGTAGGAACAAAAGTACCATGTCCTGACAGAAACTGAGGAACGTAATAATTCGTTTCTCCGTGATTTCGGTTTAGTCGTGCGTCCAGGTGCTTTTATTACCTTATCCGTCCATCTACCGCGATGATAAGTCTTCCACTATTGTTGCCACTTTTCAATGAAAAGAGCTCTGGCTTCCTTTTTAGCAATTTGTTGCCTCAACTCTGTTGATCTTTTGAATACCACCTTTTTCCCTTTGGCCAGCAGCTCAATCGGCAGCACACCTGCGATCATCAGTATCGATGGTTTAGATACCGTACAATAGGAGCTCGCTATTCTGAGCGCGTCTCTCTGTTGTACTTCTGCCATTCTTCTGCAATACTTTTTTTCATCTATCGCACCTGCCCATATCTCAACTCCATACAGCATGATGGACTTAGTCACTGTCATTAAAAGTCGGCGTTTGCTTGCCCGCGAATCGTGTACATTAGCCATTAGCCTACTTAGAGCCATCGTCACTATTGCTACTTTATCTGCAGCTTGACTTAACTGCTTCCAAAAGGAGAGCTTATTTTCCATTCGAATTCCCAACTGCTTGATAGCTTTCTTGGTTTGAACTGTCACTGGCCCTACTTGCATTGATATCTCCATGCTTATATATATTTTTTTATTATAACTAGCTTAGTTTTTTTGCAGCAATGTCTAGCCCGTGGTCTTTCATCCAACCGATCACTCGGCGCATGACCTGGCTGAGCTTCCACTGTAGTTCCTCTGTAGTTCTTGCAGCGATCACCGCGAGTATATCGTCCGTGTACCCTGTAAGGTATATCTCAGCTGAAATCGTCATTCTTACGTCCGTCATAGGACACATTCCAGAGGTCTGCAACAAGAATTAAGCGCTGGGCTGCTCCGGCCGTGATCTGCTTTCTTCTGGTTTCTTCCATCGTGTCGTATATCAGCACTATGTACGCCAGATAGCTTTCCAGTAAGCGCATAAGATATTCTGGTACTTTGAATTCTCTCAAGGCTTTGATTATCTGTATCCATCTGGCCGAAATAAAGGCGTTTTTAACATCGAGAGTTGCAAGTAAGGCCGTTTTCTTAGTGTACCGGCTACCCTGTTCCACTTCCTCTATCGTGTCCATTACTTCTCGGATCAAGTTTATTGTTAATCTCGCTTTTCTGTGGATATCCTTTTCCTTTACTGATTAGTGCCAGACGCTGGACTTTCCACTTCTCGTGAAATAGTTTAGCCCTGTGACAGCTTTTCAGCATGTTTAGTAGTATCTGCGGGCAACTGCCAGCTATTGCTTTGCTTACATCCGCTGGTATTCCATCCGATTTTTGGGCTTTTTTATTTTGTAGAGAAGTGACGGCTGTCCTTAGTTCTTTCTCATTGAAGAGTGGGTTCTCTATTTCTGGGCTTTTGCATGTGTCCTTCTCTCTGATTGGATGGTTTAGAAAGAGCGCTTTTACTATATTGCCCATTGCTTCGGCTTTCATCATCTCACATACTGAAAGTGCGCCAAGGTTTCGTGTAACTATTTTGTACCCTAAGCCCCATGGTTCACTATCCACATAATAGCCCAAAGTGTTTTAGCTCTGCTTCTTAAATGTCTAGATAGCCGCCCTAAGCTGTTTCTTGGCTACCTTAAATTCTCTGATTGTTGAGCCCTGGTTCGTCCCCCATTGTCTTTTTCTAGTAACGGCCCGTCCGCATTTCAGGCATTTTTTTCGCAGTTCTGAGATTTCTGGATACCACGAATAGGCAGAATGTCTATTCCCATGCTCCTTCTTGCGAGGCATCGAGGCGTCACAGGCCTGGTGTATGAGCTGCATGGTAGCTTCCACTATTTTTCCGCATCCATGGTAGCTCTTTCTAGTAGTCTGTCTTGCCCTCTGACTATCAACAGGGATCATTGTTCTGCATCCAGTTTTGCCACGTTCCACTTTTTGACTTTACTGCGGTATAGTCTATTCGTTGGTTACTACCGCTTTAGTCCTCCAGCATCTTCCATCCCTCTATAAAAGGGGCTATTCCTTCTGTAGATAGTGTTATATCCGGAATCTTTTTAACGTTTTCCATCCGCCTAAAGGTTGTTGTATTTCCAAAGTTAATGACTAAAAGCCCTCGTCTTAATGCCATATCCATTATGCGCTTTCCCCGCCAATCTGATTTAGGCATTCCCCATTCCACTGCCACAGCATTGAAATCACCGGTCACTTTCATTTTTCCTTCGTTCTCCTGGATAGCATCTTCCAGAAAATCTAGTTTTTCCTGAAAGTCCTGGACACTCTCGTTGGGCGTGAGATACTATAGCAGCTCACGTGTGTGACCCCTTTGCTCTTGATCCAAGCGTAGCCTTCTCCGGCACCATGCTTTCCTACAGGCACTTTTTCTCTGCCTAATGTCCAGATAGCAGCAGTTCCAGTGCTCTCAACAAACCACGTTAGTAGATACATATCTTTATACTGATCACAAAGCAACAGGAGATCGGTTTTCTTCTCATATCTAATATGAGTCAAAAGGTCCTCGGCTGACCTGCTTCTATGCAGATTCCCTTAGAGAATGCTGATCATCGTCTCTCATTACTTCTGACTCGGTCAAGTACGTCTCTAGATGCCTGGCATTTAGCTAAGCCAGGGATGTGACCGCGTTGCTCTATATCTAGATTAAGGTCCTTCCTATCGGGTTCTTTGCATTCCCGAGCCTGATGCGCATAGCCCAGACAGCTGAAGCTGCGTATGACCATTGTCCTTCTCCTCACATGGCAGTTGATCCATCCTATCTTAATGCTGCAGTTTCAAGTAGATGTTTACCTGCCTTCTCATCCACTTCTGCTATCGCCATGATAGTTGACCCAATTGTCTCAAGTTGACCTTGAGTTTATGATCTCTAGAGAAATCCATTTTTTAACACTATCTTGCTCATAAGAGAATTTGTAAACACTATGTTGCTCACAAGAGAATAATTTAATAACAAATATGCAGTTAACGTTGGATTGTGTAACTAAATAGGAATGCTGGTCATTATAAATTATTAAAAGATAACGTTTAGGCAATAATTTTATAAAAATATTGTAAAAATACAATATCTGTACTTCTAATATAGAAAATTATCGAAAAAAAGAAAATCAAGATAGAAACAATTTTTACAGGCAAGAAAGTGCCTTCTCAATGAAATGACACTTTCTTGCCTTCGTCCCCAAATGGCATCTTCTTTAAATGACAATTCAAATGGCACCTTTTTTAAATAAATTCTGAAATGGCACCTTTCTCAACTGATTTTTGAAATAGCACCTTTTTCCTCTATACCGACGAAGTGATCTACAAATTTGCTTCAGACTATTGGCTTGTTGAATCGCAAAGTTTTTGTTTCAGTCGTAAAAATTGGTTGCAAAATAACATATTCCATGTTTCGGTAAAACTATAAAAGACATACTACCTATTCAATTTTCGCGTTTAAATCTTCCATTGGTAACCTAATTTTTTGCATACCAAAAAAATCCTATTTCGAGTTTAATATTTCTAAATGGGCGCACCATACATTAATTTTTAATTATGCTCAATAAAATGTTTTTCTGTTTAAAAGAAATGTTCCATATATTATGAAAGAGCAAAACATTCTTACTCTTCAATAATCTGTATTGATATTATCGATCATCGATGTCCCAAGAAACAAACAATCTTTTCCCTTCTTAAATCAGTTTCGTATTATACTAATGAAAAAAGTTTAACTCTCTAAAACCTTTTTTTCAAATTTTATGCATTACCATAGCTTTTTACACTACATTTAAATGTATCAATATTATATTTAAATCGATTTGCCTCGAATTGACACATCTTTTCTATTCTCGCATCGACTTTAAAGTATGGGAATAAGAAACTTTTTTCCATAAAAATCTATTTGTAATATAATACAAAATTACGATAACTTCCTTATTTTTGGATTAAATGTATTATAACTTTATTTTCGACCAAACAGTCTAAAGTTGAAACAAAAATGGATTCTCAATGAAAATTTAAATAGTTGATATTTGGCTCTTTAAATATTTTTATTTTCAATGAAAAACAGTTGAATTCGTCCAAAAATAGAAATCTTAACCAAACAGGTTAATTTTTTCAAGTTGTATGTTTAACCAAGAAAGACTAAATATTTTCCAGAAAAGACACATTTTAAAAAAAATTTTAGTTTCTAGACCCACAAACATGAAGTTTTATGGAAAACCTTTATTTCCAACAAAATAGTGGAATCTTCAAGCAAATATATAAATTTTCTACCAAGAAGATTATTTTTATATAAAAAAAGAAAACATTTAATTTAAAATGAAGAATCTTCCACCTAAAAATGACTTTTCATTCAAAAAGCTGAATTATTTACGACAAATGTGATAATTGACATTTCAGTAGAAAAATATTCTAATTTTAAATAAAAAAAAGTTGAATTCTTAACTTTTAGACCAAGAGGATTAAGTTTTTGCCTATAAAGACAAATTTTCAACTTCGACCAAAGAGATGAATTTTGGACGAAAATTATAAATTTTTAAACAAGAACGTGCATTTTTAATGAAGCAGTGTAACTCTTAGCAAAAAACATTATAGTGGATATTAAAATCAAAAAAGACTTTAATTTCAAATTAAAACGTGTGATTTCATCGAAAAATACGATATTGGAACAAAAATTCTTGGCAAACAAAAATTTCAACCAAGAAAAAAAATGGTCTGACATTAGATATAATTTCAATGAAAAAATATTTTTACTTTCTCATCATATAGATTTTTTTTTACTCTGTAAAAATTAAGAAATTATCTTAAATTGCTCCATATTCTTTCTCAACGTATATTCTAATCTTTAACACTATGTAGAAAGAAGATAATTTTATTATGGACACATCCATCTTCTGCATACACATACACATATATAAATTTTTTGAATCAAATCTTTACGAACATTTTTTTCATATTAACAAATTTCAGGAAAACTTTGAATCGTTTCAAAAATCATTTTAAAGAAGTATATTTGAAATTTTGAAAAGTTGATAAAATAATTTAAATCTTAACACTATTTTAAAAAAAGTTTTAAAAAATTTACATTTATAAAGATTTTCCCCAAAAATTTGGTATTTCTAAAGAATTTTAGAATATTTGAATAAAAGCAAAAAAACGTTCTTAATTTCCTGGGATAACTTCAAATAATTTTTCATTTTTAAACATAATTTTTCGAATAAAGCTTAACAAAATTCTAAAGGATCTCAAAAGCTTTCTAAAGCATATAACAAAAGAATCTGTAAAATTAACAGAACATTTTTTAGTATTAAAATATTTTTTACAAAGTTTAAGAAAAATTAGGATCACTTTGTGAAATATTTACAAGTTTTTTAAAAATTTGAAAAATAACTTAAAATTCAAATTATATGCAAAACTCGAGAATAATCAAAGAGATTTAAATACATTTTAGATTAGAAATATTGTTCAAAATATTTAGGAAACATTCGAATTACTTTAGGAAAAACAGGAGTTTTGCAAACATTTATAAAGTAAAGTAAAATTTGAAAATATTTAAAAACAGTGATTTTTTCATTTTGAAAAATTAACTTTAACAGAATATTTTAGAATATTGAAAAAAGTAATTCAAAAGATTTAAAACGTTATTAAAAAAGAATCTGGAAGATTTAAAGATAACTTTAGTAATAATTCTTTTTATTTTAAAAGATATTTATGAATTTCTAAAGTTGTGAAGAGATTAACAAAATTTTAAAACTGAAAAATTTCCGAAAATGCATAACATAATTTTTATGTTCTTTCTAACTCCTTCAAAAAAATTATAATTATATTCTTAAAAACAATGTAACCTAAAACATAAATAGTTATTCGAAAATTGTATTCTGTATTCAGAAATTATTTCCGACACAAATCGAAAATCTTTAACATGAACAAAGGAAGGTTAAATGGATAAAGTTAGTAAATAATTTTTTTTCCATGCCGAGGCAGTCGCTTGTGAATAAATCATGTTTTTGGGAGTTATCTGACCTATTTAAAAGTTACACAAAAATTAAAATGAATTTTTTTTTATATTTGCGGCCTTCTCTCTAAATGCGAATTAGTAGAAATTTCACTACTTTATTTAGTGCACTTAATTTTAATTGTTGAATCAGTTTTTTTCAGAAGATTACTAATTTGTACAGTAAAAATACCTTAACTGTAGTGAATCAATTGTAGACTTAGAATAAATTGCTAGAGGAACAATTTCTAAGTAAAATTTTGTTTATTTTTCAACATTATTTGTAATAATAAAGTATAAACATAAGTTTAATTGAGTTTAATTATGAGTTTAAATTAATTTTTCTTAATGCCCATTTTGAAGTCCGCGCCAAATCCGCAGCCCTAACGCAAGCGCAGTAAGTTAAGGCGCCCAAAAGGGTAGCAGACGACGGAGACCAGTTTTGAATTAATCCTTGCATTAATTTCACGCATCGAGTTCGTATCTACGTTATCAACCAACGAAATTTGGCATAAGCCAAAAAAGTAGCTAGAAATTAATCCTATAGAAATTATTAATTACGTAATTAGTTCAAGACAGGCCTCCGTCAAAAGGGTCAGAAGGAACCCTTAGGTCATTTTAAAAAGTATGCCAATTCTTTAATTGTAGAAAAATTGGAAATGTTCCAGATTAATTAATGAAAATAAAGAAAAACATTTTAGATTAAACATTAGTACGTAAATATATTTGGAACATAACCTCTTCTAATTTATTGCTTTTTTCAATAAAAGTATAATTGATCAATC
This sequence comes from Druon quercuslanigerum, assembly GCA_010014905.2. Classification (NCBI taxonomy): domain Eukaryota; kingdom Metazoa; phylum Arthropoda; class Insecta; order Hymenoptera; family Cynipidae; genus Druon; species Druon quercuslanigerum. Next base: position 7,232 of record JAAAKG020131235.1, on the reverse strand, counting down.
AGTTATATCAATGCAGTCATGTATAACTGATTCAATTAGTAATTTTCATAATAGTAATCCCATCAAACAATTCTACTAATTGTCAGTGACTTCATTCTAGCTACAGAAATTAGTAGAATTTAACTCACAATCAGTTAAATTTTACTATTTCAAATTTAGAGTGTTGGTTACAATTACGGCTCTAACCAGTATTACAACATTTTCCGAAAAACTAATTGGGTAAGTATACTGATAGGGCAAGTATTTTATATTTTTGTGAATAGTCAAAATAGTGCTTCATATTTTTAAAAAATTTTGTTCTCAAAAATATTTGTTGCCAACCACTTAGTTTTAATATCAATGCACTGATTTTACTTCAAAACATATTTGTTTTTTAACTAAATCACCCAAATCTATTATAGAGTTTTCGAGCAGAATGTATTTTAAAAATGTGAGGAAAATTGAGCAATAAAAACAATTAATTGTAAAAAATTTCAAGTGGAATGTGAAATTAGAAACTATACAAAGTCAGCTAGGTAAAGTCTGGCACAGCTTCTCCACCACTTTCCTCCGTTCCAAATTCTTGTTATATTGAACCCAATAATTTGTTTGCTCCACGCAAGCAGTAAATGCTTTCCTAACTTTATTCCAAATTTGCGACAAAATATGTATTCTTTTTATATACTGTTTGAAACTGTGTCAGAAAATTTAAATGAAAAATATATTTTATATCATATATCACAATAGTTGACAATATAATAAAACGATAGATTTTGTTAGCTATGGTTCATAATAGTAAATAATATTATATAAAGCTTAGAGGGGTTTGCTGTTATTAAATATCAACCCCAAGAAAGGAGAAAGGGTAATACACAATTCAAAGATTCAAAAATTCTCCTGTTCTTCCATTCACAAAAATTTATGTGAAGAAATATTTTCCATTTTATTTGGTAGTGTGTTTCTGTATACGTGTGTAACAAAAATTAGGCTATAAAGCTCATTAAAATGTATGTATTTTATTTCAGAGACTGAATAATGAAGAAAGCGGTTGCCCGCATTCCATTGGACAACTTTGATAACATTATACGTTAGTCATTGTTATGAAGCACCGGGGATAAGTTGACGGGGGAAATATTTTGACTTTATATAATGCCATCTGAAAGACATCTCAAAATTATTCAGCGTTCAACATGGTATCGCTAAGAACTGTTACTGTCTTCCTCCTAATGTGCATTATTGCACTTTCTCAGATGGCCGGTTTTGACGCTTATCCTAGTAACTACATGCAGCCGCAAACCCCAAATATCCAAGCGGGACCAAGCGAATATCCAATTAATTGTCCAACTTGTCACAAACGTAAGCACCGATTTTAATATTATCTAATTTTTGAATTTAATTAAATAAAGCCCAGGGATATTTATAATCGAAAGTTAATTAAAAACTTTGCAAGCAACTGACTACTATAATTGTAGTTTTCAATGGTTTTCTGCGTGTTTGTTAATCTTTAAATAAATAATATTTCTGGGATTTGCTCGGATAAAATTTCATATGGAAAGGTTATACAATATTTTTTATAATGTATATATTTTGATTCATATACTACCCATCTTAGACGGAAAAAATGTGTCCTTTAAATGTGTAGAACTCAGTATGGGAATCATGAACGGATACCAGAATTTTATAAAATTTAAAGCCTCCGTCTTTGAATATTTACAAGATACTTCAATACTAAGTCTAAAATGTCTAATAAAGTTTTGGAAGTTATAAAAGATTTTAAATCAAATAAAGAAGTCTTACTAAGAAGCAGAACAACTGATTTATATTATGCTGTTTACATCACAAAGGCACACGGCCATGACACGAGAAACGTAATCTTCACGTCCATGTAAGGTACTCAAATATAATTTTATAACCTAACTCAACACAACCTTCAACAAAGAAATTCTCTAACGCAGAATATCGCACCTTGGGTATATTGGTCAAAATGCTCCTTATTAGGGTGGCTAAAAAAAACTTATTTTTTTAGAGGGCAACAATCATCCCCTAACATTTGATTCCTAATCCGAGTTCGCATGTAAAATGCATGAGGAAATCATGCATCAGATATTTAGGTTTAACACCTCTAAGTAACTAGAAATCTACATATAAAAATGACTTGTAATTCGAGCCAAAAAATCCATTTTGATATGTGGGTGTTTTTACTGAACTTAAACAATTAATATCTTCTTCCTTCTGCATGTTTTTCCTAGCCCACAAAACAATACATTTAAATTTATTAACACAATTGTTTTAAAATAATATATGGATGCCTGCACGAAAAGGGCCCTTTTAACCGATTCTAGTTTAGGACATTTTCGCGCTTTTTGAAGTCGAGGTCAAAGTTATTGCTTTCTTTTTTGAGTCGGGCTTATATCAGAACATTTTCTGAATCCATTTGCACTTCACTTATGTCTCAAAAGTAACCAAAAGTGAATATATTTTATTCAGATACCCACATATTTAGAAAAAATTATCAATGTAATTTCTTTCTAAGAGAAAATATTCTTTATGTTTCAGAATGAAGGACACCTTCTTCATAAGACCTTTCACAATTTTAATCAATTGAAGCTGTTCAACTACAACAGGAAAATTACAAATAAAATGTACAAATTTTATCTCTCACTATCCTTTAAAGATCATGATTGTTTATTATTTAATTTTCAACTACGAATATAATAGTAATTTAGAAAAAGTAAGGAATACTCGTTAAGGATGTGTTTTCTGTATGTTTATACTAAAAGACGGTGTACATGTGGGCAATAAAGTTTTAAAAAAATACCATCACGTTTAATTTTTTCTTTACAAAGCTTAAATAATACTTTAATTCAACGAAAATATGTACAATACTGATAGAAAAATGTTGGCAGGGTAACGCACTTAGACCGAAAAGATGTTGAAAATAAATTGGATATCCATAAGATTAATGGTATTGCCGTTGTTGTTTAGCTGTCGTTGTCATTGTCGCCGAAAACTCTTGCTGTCGACATTCATAATCGAATAAATTGCCCTTCGACATACTGATTTAAGGTCTATAGAAAAAGAAAAAAAGTTCTTTTGAAGTAATAAAATATTCAATTTTCCAGCAAAACAATAAGGGATAAGAAAAAAAACATGTTAAGAATCATTTCGTTTGAAAATCATCGGAATAGAGGAAGAAGATGCCATTTCGAAAATCAGTTGAAAAAGTTTTTGTTTCAAAATTTAGTTAAAAAAAGGTGCCATTCAAAATTTCATTTGAAGAAGGTGCCATTTCGGACAAAAGTGCCATCTCACTGAGATGACACTTTCTTGCATGCAAGAATTGTTTCTATTTTGATTTTCTTTTTATTATTCGCTATATTATAGGTGTAGACATTGTGTTTTTACAATATTTAAAAAAAATTATTGTTTCAAGGTCTCTTTGTAATAATTTATAATGATTATCATTCCTACTTGGCTACACGAGTATTTAAAAAAAAAACTACTTGGAGGAGTTGTACATGTTACTACGGGTTTTCGGGCACTTTGTACTTGATTCTGTCATCTATTTTTCAATTTTACTTGTCCCAACAACATATATAAAAAATTGTTGTTAAATTGTTAAAAAAAATTAATGCAAAATTAAATGTTTTTACACCTATAAATTATAATCACATTCTAGCTAACAGAATACCTCCGAATTAAAATTCAGACCTAAAAAAATGAACTTATTTATAAATAAATATCTAGGTAACTTTTTAATTATTTTAATAATTACACTGCCATATTTCGCTGCAGTAGAAGAATAAATAGAAAAAACTAATACCATCAACATTTAACAAAATAAACTTTCTGAAATGGCACTTTCTTGCTTTTTAAAATTTTGTTTATCTTGAGATTTTTTTATTACAATCTGCCATTTAATTTCTAGAAAAAAAGTTTATTTTGAAAAATTTGATAAAGCGAATGTTTTAGGGACATTTTTTAAAGAATTTTCTAACGCTATCTTGCTCATAGGAAAATAATTAATTAAAAAATATTTCTCAAACTTTAGATGAGAGGTTTTAAAGTGCGATGCATTCGAATCTGCCTTACACTTTGCAAAATGAATTGATTTCTATAATTTCTTTGCACAATTTTTCAAACAATAAATTATTTATTTTCGCGTAAACTAAAATCAAATTTAGCTAAATGTAATTCGTTTAAAATTCAAAATCTGAGTATAAGGAAATATATATAAAAATAAGTTAACCTCGTTGTGATTCTAATTATTAGATGGGAAAAAAATTTATTTTGCAATAATTTTTTTTAATCATTGAGTAAAAGTTTGTTTAAATAAATTGGTTCAACGAATAAAATTAAAAAATTCAAGTGCAGAATCAAGTTTAGGCTGCCCGAAAACCCTTAGTAACATGTACAAGTTTTGATCGATTTTAAAATAGAAATGTACAAAAAATACAAAATTGCAAAATAATACAAACAATTTTTAAAATGCAAACACACATAAAATTTTATAATTGCAATTATAATTTTTTAGGTGAGAAGGAGAAAGGGAAAGTGCCGCCACCCCCTATCTCTTTCCCAACTGTCTAATTTTTCGACAAGAATCGTAAGCATTATTTTATTTGGAGATTTTTGATCAAATATGCTTTTTTATTGATGCATTAATTTTAAATTATGCCCAATAAAATTCGTTTCTGTTTAAAAGAAATGTTACAAATATTATAAATGAGCATAACTTTCTTACTCTTGAATAAAGTGTATCAATATCATGGATAATCGATTTCCGAAGAAACAAGCAATCTTTTCTGTTCTTGAATCAATTTTCAATTATATTAATAAAAAAAGTTTAGCTTTCTAAAACCATTTTTTTGAAATATCATGCATGAACGTAGCTATTTTACACTTAATTCAAATGTATTAATAATATATTTTAATCGATTTGCTTTGAATTAAGACATTTTTTCTATTCTCACATCAACTTTAGAGTATGGGAACAAGAAACTTTTTTCCATGCAAATATATTTGCAATATAATATAAATAACGATAACTTTCTTACTTTTTGATCAAATATGTTATAAGTTTAATTTTAAACAAATAGCCTAAATTTTTTTATATTTCTAAAGTTTTAAAGTTTATAATTCACTCTAAAAAGATTTTTATTCTCAATCAAAAACAGTTGAATTCGTCCAAAAAATAGAAATCTTAACTAAAAAAGGTTATTTTTTGACCATTTGTATTTTTAACCAAGAGAGATAATTCAAAATAAAGAATCTTCAACCTAAAAATGACTTTTCATTCAAAAAGCTGAATTATCAACGAGAAATGTGATAATTGACATTTTAATTGAAAATATTCTAATTTTAAATCAAAAATAGTTGAATTCATAACTTTTAAACTAAGAGGATCAACCAAAACAGATGAATTTTGGACTAAAAATATATTTTAGTGATTTGAAGTTAAAATCAAAACGTGCTGATTTCATCGAAAAAGACTATATTTGAACAAAAGTTCTTGGTTAAACAAATTTTCAGCCAAGAAAAAAAAATTATCTGTCAATTATAATTTGAATAAAAATATTTTTACATTCTCGTCATATAGATGGACTGCCTTAGATTTGTCTTATTTCGAACATATCAAGTTTTCTTAAATCTTAAAGATTTGAGACCCCCTGAGTCAGAAAAAGTAGTTTTTACAAACATGTCTGTCTGTCTGTCTGTCTGTAGTCTGAAGATAAGATAAACTACGAAGGAATTTTTTAATTTAAATTTCCGTTCGCACACTAGTTTGTGGTTCAAAAACACGTTCGTTAACCAGCCTTCTACTGCCAATATTTATGGCATTAGTCATGGAAAATCAAACTGAAAAACGTAACATTTCAAATTTCCCGCGAAACTACGCAAGATACGGTAAAAAGACAAGAGATAAAAATTATTTGTTTTCAAAAATTCTACAAAATCGCTCTGTACTATTTTTAAGAGGTATAATAGTTTTTGTTTTAAACGTGGAGAATGCCATAAGAAGATCGAAAATGAAATTCTCAGCCAAACAACGCAAATTATGGCGAAATCGTCAATTTTTTTATATCTATATTTCACTCCTAAACTATCAATAACAAAATTGGAATATTCACACACAAAATATTTTCATTACTGATTTCGGTTTCAATTTTGTTTCACATGCTGCAAATTTATGCTGGAAAGAATTCGATTTGGTTTGCATTCAATTTCAAAAAGATTTTTGACCATTTTAGACAAGCTGAAAAATTATCTAGAAAATTTGTTTTAAATTTTTTATCTTAATGACTTTAAAATATGGCACAATATTTTTAATTCTTTAATAATATTCGCTTCAAATTATATTGAAATCTTTTCCTTAATTATCTTAAATTGTTCCATATTCTTTTTTAACGTATATTTAAATCTTCAACGCTTGTAAGTGGGTTAAGATACATTGATTATTAAAAAATTTTACCATGTAGAAAGAAGATAATTTTATTTGGAACTTATCTATCTTCTACATACACATGCACATATATACATTTTTTAAATGAAATCTTTACGACCATTTTTTTAATATAAACAAATTTCAGAAAAAGTTTTGATTGTTTAAAAAAATATTTTAAAGAAGTATTAAAAATTTTAAAGAGTTTATAAAATAATTTAATTCTTAAGACTATTTTTAAAAAAGTTTTAAAAAATGTAGATTTTAGAAGATTTTGATTTTTTAAAATTATTTTTCGTATAAAGCTTAATGAACTTGTACAGTGATAATATTGGAGATAATACAAAATCTTGTGAAAAGTCAAACATAATTAGGGTACCTTTTCACAGAGACCCTTTTGAATTAATCTTTGAATTAATTTGACACATCGCGTTCGTATCTAGGTTATCAACGAACGAAATTTGGCATAAGCCAACAAAGTAGCTAGAAATGAATCCCATTAACAATATTAATTCCACGATTACTTCAAGACAGGCCTCCGTCAAAAGGGTCAAAAGGTACGCTTAGATCAATTAAAAAAATATTCCATTTTTGTAATTGGGGAAAAATTGAAAATGTCCTAGATTAATTAAAGAAAATCGAGAAAAAAAATTTTACATTAAACATTAGTTTTCAACACAAGTATAACTGATAAATCAGTTAGATCATTTCAGTGACACAGGGGAAAGTTGCCCAAGACGAGCCCCCTTCCATATTTTTCGAAAGTTTTCGATTTTAAAGAACTAAAGAAGCAAAAGCGATTATTGACATC
>JAAAKG020131224.1:0-14681 GCA_010014905.2 Druon quercuslanigerum | reverse complement strand
GTGTGCCACGACATATTGGACAAAGCCTGGTTTTTACCCCATCATTGACGGACTGGGTTGCAGTCAAGTGCACGATGAGGGGACCTACAGCTTAAGGTGGGTTCCGAACCACCAAAAACTCGGTAAAGGTACAAAGAAAAATTTCCAGAGGTACCGGCATCTGAGTCGGATCTAACCCCGTTATACTACCGGGTACCAAGGAATTCAAATCATCAACTTTTCTAGCAATCACCCCGTAGGCGAAGAGCTTAACAAATTCAAATTTATAATAAATCAATATTTTAAAACGTTTGTAAAATAATACATTCCTGGGCCAATTCCACACCCAAAAGCGCATATGGATTAATGAACATTTCATGATTTTACAGTAAATCCAAAAAATGGAAGAATACTTTTTCTCTTGATTCAAGATGTGTCCACAAACCGAGAATTTGAAAACTTCCTGTGTGCAAAGAGGAGGCGCGGCGAGCGAAGATCTCTCGTGTTAACGATTGCCGAGTGTGCGAGGAGCTTTATGTACACATAGCGTGGATTACGATTACGCGAACGTAAACGTGGATATTCGCATCGAGCAGTCTCGTTCGCATGCGTAGAGCTGTGGTTGCTGCCTTGCTGAATACCCCCTGCCCTTCCCAGGGGGTAGATTGACCTAGGGTCGGAGGGGCCAGGGAGGATTACTAATTGTCCGAGCCCCGCACCCCGTGAACACCCCTCATCAACGCTGATTGCCTAACTCTAGGATCCTCAAACTCCCAACCACTACTCGTCCTCGTGATCCTGCATCTGGCGAGGAGCTACGAGAATCGCTGCCCGCCAGGTCAGTTTCGAGTAGCTGCGGCACACCTATGTAAATTAGGCCCATATTCTGAAAGTAGGCTTGAAACTTGGTATACGTGCAGTTCTTTACGACCTTAGAATAGCTTTTAAACTGGTTGATAGCAACTTGTTGCCACTTTGCTTTAAACCAAAATAGACATGTTTTTAAATCAGAGTTTTTTTTCAAAACATTGAAGATAATTAACTTTTCGCTGTTGATTTTTTGGCAGGGTTTCTCAAGTTTTTTTAAAGCCGCAAAATAGTTTAAAAGGCCTAATAATTACTTAAATGGCGGCCTTTTTTCGGAAAGTGCATAATCTACAAATAAAATTATTTGTTTATAGAATTATAAACAGTAGAGTGTAGAGAACGTTTTCCCTGAAGAAAAGGATGTCATTCATGAATATTTAACAATTTTTCAAAAATTAGTAGAAAGTGATAGCCAAAAATTTTGTTAAAATTCATTGCTTTTTAGATTTAACATTTTTAAATTAAAATCCCCCTAAAAATTGATGTTTTCTTTTAGGATTCGGCGACACTCGTTCATTTGAATTGGCAACATTTCTTCAGAAATACATACAAAATTAATAATATTTTCACAAATTTTTGTTTGGACTCCCTGCAACAAATTTTTAGCCAATTCGCCAAAGGGGGCCATTTTTGGAAATTACATGTTTTCCGTTAACAATTGAATTGTGTGTGGGGTGTTGCTTTTATGTGATTTTGGTCAGATATGCATTTAAATGACCACTATTAGTTTTAATGTCATGAAAGGTATTCCACCCGAGATTCATACTTTTGCAGATACTCTGGAAACGATTTGGGTCGATCGAATGTCGGATTTCCTATAAAGGATACATAGCCCTAGGGCAGCAAAATTTGATAAGCACATGTTTTATTGTGGATTCAAAATCGAGTAGCTAATATCTGTTAGCCTGAGGGCCGCAAATGTCTGTTAGCCTAGGGACGGAAAATACCTGAATCCGCAACTAGTTTGATCAAAAAAATTCATAACGGTTCAACCATAGTATATTATTATAATAGGAACGACAAATTATTTCATTGACTTGACAACAATGCTCGGTTGTTTAAACTACATCATTTGGTAGATGGATTGTTTTTTTTTTTTTTTTTGATTGAACAAAACATTCTGGTTTGTTTAATAAAATAATTGGTTCAATCAACTAAAAATTATTGCATTCAACTAGAATTTTATGTATATCCAAGAAAATAGTTTCTTTCAGTGGTTAGAAATTCAAACTCGAAACTTAATTCTCACTGAAATTTAAAGTAAAAGAGCGGATTCTTAAATTTGTATTTGTGTTGAATAAAATATAAATGAATGCAGCCTAGTCTCTTGGTCTGTCCATGGATCTTAAAGTATTAAAAATAGCATAGCTAATTTGTAATTTATAAGCGTTTGTCTGGTTTAAAAACTTTTATTACTTGAACCTTTTTTCCAAGAAATATGTATATGCATGTAAGAACATCACCATTACGTTAGTTTAATAAAGCGCAAATTTATTTTCATGAATTTTCTTTCAGGAACTCCATTAGATTTTTCTTTATCAATTTTTAAATACTTAAATTTCCCGTAAAAGTGAAAATATATATCTTTTCATTTGTGTGGTCAACAACTCTACTTTTAAGACAAACAAAATAAACAAGAGCTGAATTCCAGTTTCAATAGTATGGATTTGCAAACAACAAAATTTTAAGCAATATTACTCTTTTGATATTTAAGCATTTATTATTTAGAAATCGACATATGTAAAAAAATATCTAATATATTTTTCGCTTTAATTTATACTAATAAATACTTTGACTGTTATTTTTGAAAAACGACAATGAAATTTTCCAAATTTAGTGAACCGAAGGGAGGTATTTTATTCTTTATTTATAGACAGAGGGTTTTCAAACTGAGCCTTGGCAAATTTATCTCGAACAGGGACTGCGGCGTATTCGCTCTCTGTCGAACAAAAAGTCGATTACTCGACCAGTGGTAGTAGCGCGACTGATTTTTTTTCGAGCGCGACTGACTCAATTATACGTCGCGATTCTTTGGGCAAACATTAGTTAGCACTGGGTGGCGCAAACGCGGATTGGCTCGGATCGTTTTAGGTCATGTGGCGACCCTTCACGGTTGCTTGGCTCCGTTGTCTACTCGTCAACGTACAACCCCCTGGCTACAGGGTGTCAGGGTTCTCATTTTTCCTCGTTATTTACACAATTCTTTATGAAGAACTATTGATTTTACACCCAAAGAAATATTTCATGAAGACATGTCATACTTGAGTCGATCCGTGCACTAGGAGACTGCGACCTATTTAAATAATTAAAAAAAAAAGTTTTATTATTTCAGATAAGACACAATGGTTTTCTCAAGAACGATCTTAAGTTAATGAAAGCAGTTTTAAGAACACGTTGAAGAAGATAGCAATTGATTGAATTGGCCAAGCAAAATTACTCAGTAATTATCAGGACAAAGCAGTTTGAGAACTCTATTTGCTCGACCAGCAACCCCCATTAACCCCGCAGAGGTTTAATGCCGATAAGGCATCCACAAAGATTCGTGCCTGCGTTGAGAACCAGTGGTAGATTCTATAGGTACTAATACAGATCTCACGCATTCTCTTCGATATAAACCATTCTGTTCCCCCTTGTATGGGAACCCATAGATGCCAGACCTGGTAGCTCAAACGACTGCGGCGTGCAGCCATTCAGATTTAAATCGCGACAAAAAATATGATTCCCCTTGCAGCGGCACGAAACGCTGTTTCAATCTCTTTCACGAGTGTGCCCACTCCCCGCCGTATTTATAAGAGCAAGATATATAAGAATAAAAGCTCTTCTAAGCATGCATATATGAAGAGATGAATTATTTAAGAATATGAGCACGGCTCAAAATCAAGACGTAAGACATTTTAAATAAAAAAACTTATAAGTAGAAAATTTCATGAAGAAATTATTAGTTCAAATAAGGGTTAAGTAAAAAGAAATGGATTAAGTGGTTCACATAGATTCATTTATTTCTCCCTCTCTTCTATACTGTAGGTAATAACATCTCTTTACATTAAATTAGATCTCTGACTTATGGACGCTAGTCACAATAAATTCTTTGCACTCTCTCTTTTCCCAGTCTCTCTTTCTTATACACTATCTTATTGTCCATGATATATTTACAAAATTTACAGCTCTATTTGAGAAATATTTACAATATACACCAGGGTCTGACCCATCACAAAATTTCTCATCACCTCTCTTCGTTAAACCGAAGGATTCTCTGTTAAAATTCAGATCCACTTTGATCCACTTTCAAAATACCGTATATGAAGTAATTCACACACTCTATCTTCAGTCAAAATTAACATAAGAGTATATCGACTCTGTCACATGACTCTATACTGAATTTCATAATATGCAAATCGCTTCTTATTATTCGTATAAAGATCGAAGAACTATGTTAACAGTGTTCTTAAAATAAACACGACGATGTCAGGCGCCGTGTATCACTAGCCTTCCAGCAGCCTTTCAGCTTTTCAAAACCCCGGTTCATCCCGGATCTAGGAACTGTAAGGAACCCTAGTATGGCCTCCAGACTGGTTTCGTGACCTGTGGTGACGAGATTTTCGTGGGGGTGGGACTCCTCTTATTCGACCTTTGGCTGATAAGGACTGTGGGTGCTTTAAGCTCGTTCCTGGTTCCCTCCGGTTTCCTTGGCAGCGTCCTCTCAGGAGAAGAAGATGAAGGTGTGATTGAGGACACTGGTGGGAGGGTGTTGAGGCGAATTGGCACAAAGGCACTTCGAACTTCCTCAGGTGATGAGTCACTTCCGCTGTCACTTGGGCTCCTTGGTGGTGTCCTGGAGGGGCTGTTTGGAACCACCATCGTGGTCTTTGGTGGAAGCGGAGGGTACTCATATTTTATGTGGTCTGCGAAAGGATACGAGGGCATCACAGTTGGCGGAAAGCTTGGAGCGAAGAGATCAGTGTGCGCCATTGGTATCGATCCTGTAATCAGATAAAAAAAATACTGTGTTAGACATGTATATTGGTGAAATTTGGGATTGATGTTTGTTTAATGAGCACGTTTCAAAATAATTAATGCCAAAATACCAAAGGTGAAACGCGAGATCGTGAAAGTACGCGTCTGGTTGACTGGAGGGGCGTTAAGTCGCATTGTTATTCCACAGAAGGGACGGGGGGTTGATGTGGGAAAGGGAGAGCAAAATCACCCTCGGTCCAGCCCTGTATGAATCATCGGAGGCGTCGAATCGATATCAGGCTTAAGAGGGAAAAATATAGTTCGCAAGGGATATCCTTTCTGAACATGTCACTTTGAAGGATATGTAGAGGAGGATTATCGTTTTCTGATGCTTACCTTTGACGAGTGCAGGATGTGGCAGGTGCCAGGCGTGACCAAGGTAGGCAGCGTCCAACCATGGGTTTAGCAGGCCAAGTCCAGGAAAGCCTGGTCCGTATTGATAGTCTGTAAAAGAGAAGAAGAGTCTACTTTAGCATAAGCGCTCCTATGAGGATGGAGACGAAATTAGATTTATCGCGATTTAACTACCGACACTGCAGGAGTGTGTTCAATTCTGCATTTCCCGGGTTTGATGTGATAGGCCGGATATTAATAGACGTGGGGCTGATGCGAATAATCGAGTGGTTGTGATTCTAGATTGCGGTGTCACCGTGAAGGATGATCTTTCAAACGATTTTGAATTGCCTCAAGTTTCAGGTACTGCTTCATTTTCAATTTTAAGCCCACTCGAATTTTAGATTTTACATTTTTAGGGACATTAATCTTTGTGCCTGTAAAAAGGCGCTAATGACCTCGGAAAAATTGTTTTTTAGTCTCCAAAAATAAAAAAAAAACTCATAAAGGCACTCCTCCGGTTTCCTTTACACATCGTGGTGGCGAAGTATGAGCTCTATCTGTTTACGTATTAAAGCTCGTAACGACGCAAGACGAGGATTTGGTGGCGCACATGCTACCGCCATATGTGGGGCGATAAACAAACGTATAAAGGCGGCTTCTTTGCGAGCGGAACGCGGATCTCTTCGTCTCACTCATCTGAGCGAACCAACCAATAAACACGACTGTTTAGTGACTCGCGGCCCAATCAGAGCATGAGTTAGGCAAAATAATCGAGAAGTTAAAAGGATGCCGCCGTGGATCCGATCGCGACTTGAATCTCTGCCAAGTGTCTGCATGTGTTGATTTGTGCGGAAGTGAGTATATGTGAGCTTATCTGAATACAAGGAAGTGAGAATGTGTAAATGAATGAGATAAATCGCGTGTGTGGGAGAGAATTCTGTGACCACCGCGGCTGGCGGTTTGAGGTCCGCCAACTATATGCCGGATTATTAAACGTCGTGAAGCTTCAAACACCCGTTTTGCGGATTCTCGGCTGGTCACGTGCCTTGGCCAATTTGTCACATCTCAAAAACTTCCTTTCGCCCCCTTCTTCTTATTAATTTCTTTTTTAGCCTAGGTGACAAATTGGGGAGAACGAATTGCTGGGAAGCGTAGTGCAGATTTATGGGAATACCTGGTCATCCAATTAGGTCTCAAGATGCTCAAAGTTGGAGGTTTAGAGTAAAATTTATTATAGGACTATATTATAGTACTATATTATAGTAATATAGAAGGGACTTTGACCAATAATTATAAATTTGACTTCCAAGTTTTAAAACTAAAGCCATATTGTGATAGAAAGGACGTTTTGTTTTAATATTATAATTTGGTACTTACTCGACTTAGATCGTGGTTCTCGTGGTCCATCAACGGTGACTTTAATGGCTTTCGTGTACGTTGCCACTTGGAAAGGCACCGTGCTGATTTGTATTGTGAGGGAAAACGATTTTCCTGAAAGCAAGCAAACGGATCTTTGTTAGTCAACCTCAGATGGAATCTAAAGAATTTCGCCCTTCATCCTTCACTCTACTTAACCGCAATATTCCCAGAATGTCTTATAAAAAAAAGATGAATCACTGTCCACAAGGTGCGTAGAGTGAATGAAGAAGTTCGAAAAAATCTATTTCAAAAATTTGAAATTGTACCCTTGAATATGTATTTAATCTGCAAGTAATCTGTATGGATCGTATAATTTATAATCTAGTCTTAGGAAATTCGTGTTCAAAATGCCACGTATTTATAAATGCTTTTAGTGCTTTGGCTTAAAATTATCTACAGTTTAAATGAAAAAATAATATGTATCCTTGGAGCTACCTCTGAATTTACTTGTTTTATAATTAAATACAAGATACATGAAATAATTTTATAGTTGAAAAATTGAGAAATAATTCCCCTTCTTCCTTCTAAAACTGAATGAACCAGGGCACTTTGCATATTAAAAATCACGTCACAAACAATAAACTGTAAAAAAACACACCTCTTCCACTTCGACCAACAAATCTCAGATCGTTGAACTTGGCAACTTGGTTCTTCATCACAGCGGTGCAGTTCCGAAGTTCACCACAGCAATTCTCATCATTTCCAGCACGAATCGTGACGAGGGTACCGTCGGTGACATCGTCAAGCGCAACGACCTTGAAAGCCACTGGCAAGGACTTATTAGACCTCCAGTGTGTTGGTAAAGCACTGCAAAGAATTGCAGGACTTCCGGTTTGCACTAAGTCTCCATGACAAGCCCTGAGGGTGTCGTGGATGGCGCTGAAGCTCTCCATGCCTATTGGTCCTTCCGGTAGATGCATCCTTTGGCGCGAGTTCCACAATCAAACTCGCTTGTTTAACACAACCAAAAATAAACCAATAAACCCGTAAATCCTTTTTAAATTCGGAATATCACTTTGTCAAGAGTCACTTTCACAAAACACTATCAACTGATGAACTGTCGAAGAAAACTAGAACTTTGGAAGAAAGGCGCTTGCTCGGTCCAGGCAAAAATTTCAAACAGGGTATGAGTAGTGCTGCGAGAGAAGATGACAATAACTGACACGCTCCCAGTGCCGGCTGAGCGGATTCTAGTTTTTCGTGGCTGGAGTCGCAGCTATTTAGAGGGGATTTTTCTCCCCTCCAATTTTTCCGGAGCCCCACCCAGACCTGACGCGCCGACCAATGAGGACGGCGGTCGTGTTGTGGCCTCCGTGGCTCGCCGCCTTCGCCCCTAACCAGGCTTAGGGGCTGCTTGCTTGCGAGGGGTTGCCGAGGCAGGCTTGTGCCTCGGCGCTCTCCTTATTCCTCCACCTTCCTGCCTATCTACTTTCTTCCTACCTTCGGGCAATCTAGCATCTAGATTCTAGCCTATGGCAAGTATTGCTCGGCAAGAAGCACGCGACTCGGAAGGCGCACGTGTTCAGCCAACCTAGCTTATGATCTCAGCATGCCGTCGGCTTACTTGTAACTTGCAATGATCGCATGCGTTTCTTGACCTGTGAATTGTATGCACTAATGATTAAATTTGATGCATCGGCTTCAATTTCCGAATTGCTAACATCATGTTTTCGTACACGATACTCGTGCGAAGGTCGAATTCGATCTGGAACGATTCATGATGAGCAAGATTGATGATGATGATGATTAGGATGATTAGGATGATGATGATAATGATGATGATGGTGATAATGATGAAGCGATGCGATTATGAGAAGGATGGGAAAGTGGGTTATTGTAATTAAGCACTTTGAAATAGGAAAGGATCCTCGATATAGAGCTGAATCATAATTTGACATGTGGAATTAGGGATGTTTTCATTATGCACGTTTACTTACATAAATTGTGGATACAAGATCTCCCTAAAAAATGTAAAAATTTGAATATTTTAACGAATTTTAATTCACATTTATTACTTCAAATTAACTGAATCTATTATCTTTGCCCTGATCTACGACAAGACTCTAAAATGTTTTGAATTTCTGACTAAAAACTTTTTATATACTCATATTATCATCTTTTTCTTTCTCGTTGTCGTACTCCCTCACTTTTAGTACAGTTTAAAAATCCAAACTGCACAGTTTTTGTCAGACTACACAACATTTAAGGACTTAGTCCTTGAAATATATAAAAATTTGAATCAGTTTTAAGAATGCTAAAAATATTAAATCATTTTCGTACGATTATTTTAGCTGTGACTTTTTGACATTCTCATTCATGAAGGTAGTCTTTGACTGCAAAGACTGCCAGTGGCAGTCTAGGGAGTAGGTCAAACAGGCACTAATAAATCTTGTCGTTCGACTGGTTCCTAGCCATTCACGGTCATTATACCTCCCGCCGGGCTTGGAAAATTATCCTTCCCAAAAATAAAATATGATATAAAAATTAATATAAACGTTTTATTTGTTAATATTCATATAGTTTAGTAAGTAATTAGTAGTTAAACATTAATGAGAAAATAAAGATAACAAATTTTTTTTTATTAAAAATGTGGCATATTTAATTATTTCTTGAATGAAATAATAATAATAATAAAAATAAGGGCATTTTTAATGGACAATTCTTTATGAATTTTAGTTCAAAATTCTCAAAATTTTTCCTCCTTTTTAAAGGTATAATTTGAGCATTAACTTGTAGAAAAATGTGATTCACTTTATATTTCGGAATTCACAGATTCCAAAAAACATAAAATTTTGTCGGTGTCTGTCAGTCAGTCAGTCAGTCAGTCTGTCTCTGTCTGCCTGTATGGCTGTATGTCTCTATGTATGGCTGTATGTCTGTATACATGTGTTTCTGTATGTTTGTATGTCTGAATTTATGGTTATCTGATTGTTGTAGCCACGCTAACTTTTGAAGGATTTGTCCAATCGAGTCAGGCTTTGATACACTTCTTAAGGTTTCCAAAATGAATGTTAAGTTCGTTAAGCAGATATGTCCAACCAAAATTAAAAAACTTACATCAATTCCAAAATTTGAACATTTTTTGTTCTTTAAATTTTAGAAAATTTTATAGAAGTTTCTTATAGGTGGGTGGAATACCTGCAAAATATCCTATTAAAATTTTCAATTTCGACAAAAATTAGAAAAGTTATATTTCTTTTTGAACACGTTGAAAATGTTCAAAAAAATATGTTAGAAATAATTTTTTTCTGACAGATAAGGAAATTTCATTCACATTCGTCACTAGATATCAATTATCTTTAAAACCTCTCTCAGTTAAATTTTCCGATTATACAAAAATTCAAAAAGTTATATGTTTTTTAAAATTTTCAAATAAGGAAACAATTTTTTTTAATAGGTTAAGAAATATCAATCCAAATTTTTACTAGATATAAAATATATGCATTTCAAAACTATTCGCATAAAATTTCTTGATTAGACAAAAATTCAAAAAGTTGGATTATTTTTAAAAATATACAACTTTTGATTTTAACAGATGTTTCAGTTTAAAGCGTTGTTTTTAGTACATTTGAAGAATATTTATGAACTATCTGGATGCACTTCTTCAATTAGACACAAATTACCAAGCGCGAAGATCGAGTTTCATAATAAGAATGTAATCCTCAAATCCGTAGGTGCTTTGAGAACCTTTATTAAAAACAAATCGAAAAAAATATCCGTTACAATTTGTGGATGTAATTACTCCGAAGTTTAAATTACAGTTTTCGATTTAAGTTATAATATTTATGATATTTGAAAAAATTTACTCAAAGTGTACGCATTTAACGTACGAAAATTTCATTGAGAAAATGTGTATATCAGACAGATTCTAAAACTTATTGTACCTTTAATTAATAAGAAACAATAGTCTAATTAGGATGGATAATCACAGACCTGAAAATGACTTAAGACGGTCCTGAATCTGGGTTTTTCCCATCCCAAATTTCTGACCTGAACCCTCGAACTCAGTTGACAGTTCTTGAGCTGACACCAAGTGCAATCACCTGTTCGAAAATCAAAATTTTAATCCTTTAAGAAATTCCATGCTCCAAACTTAAACTTATTTCTAATTAAGAATATTTTTGTTCAAATTTAACTATTTTATTAAAATTGATCTTTTTTTTTATGAAATTAGTCTCTTTGGTACAAAATTATTTTTTATAAATATATTTTTTTGCTCGAACATCAATTTTTTTCAGTTTAAAATTTAACTATTTGTTTGAAAACTTTAATATTTTGTTTAAATCTCGCCTTTTTGTTGTTGTTATAAAAAATAATTGTTTTATCTGAAAATGCAGCTATAACATTTTTGGTTGAAAATAAAATTCAAATAAATTTGTTTCTGCTTTGCTTGAACCAAGTTTACGATCACGTAGGAGGAAATGCTTTCCCACATAAGTAAATTTTCGCTAACTGGTGTGATATACAGAAGAGTTTACGTCAGTGAAGTTACGACTGGACTTTATTACAAGGTGTTAAGCCTATTTATTTATATGTATTAATTGTTTAGGTTAAAAATATCCCATAATTAAGAACATGGCTTTGAACCGGAATTTGTTCAGGGCCATATCGGGGACCAACAAGGCATCCCGATCGGGCTATCATGTGCGGCCGCGATCGGGGCGTGCGTTTCTTGGCGCATCTGGCCACGGTCGGATTCCTCAATCTGGGCCCGATTTTGCCCGATCCGTCCCCGACCGTGGCCGCGGCAAAATTTATGCACGGGCTTGAGTTCACCTCTTTTTTGATGATTAATTGAGTTCTCTTAATTTTAATTATGTTCGAGCTAGAAAAAATTCTCTTAAAGCTCTAACAGGTTAAATGCTTTCAAAATGTCCATATACCTATTTTAAAGATATGTTTTGACAGTATCACAACAGCTTATGACGATAAATCTGCTAAAAATTTCTTCCAGAGTCAGATAAAAATTAAATAAATATATACTTTAAGAAACTTTTATGGAAACTTCTCGTGTAAAAAAGCACTTGACACCTAATTTTCTCTAAAAAGAAACATTTCGTCGATGAGAAAATCTGTCACTTCAAGAGTTAGAACCTACCTCATTTGAATTGGATTCAGTTTACGAGTACGCATTATTTTAAGTAGTCTACTAAAATGAGCCCAAAAACATATCATATTTTTCAGTATTCCATGAGTTATTAGCTTTTTTTTTAACTTTTAAATTTGAAGTTTTATTGCATATTGAATATTTTTAAATCCTTGTAAATATTTGAAAATTGTTCAGTATTTATTGCATTATGTTTCAATCTTTAAAAATAAAATTATATTCAAGATGAAATCAAAAAATTTTTTCATATATTCTAAAATTTGGTGACTTGAAAAATAGCCTACGAAATTCTCGCCATTTTTTCAGAAATCTGTTGAAAGTTAGCATATAAAAATAATATATTTTATTATTATTAATATTTTAATATTTTAAACATATATTATATAATATTATAAAATAAATAAGTGTCGCTTCAAATGTTACATTAAATAATAATAAAAATTCTTTTTAAAATAATGTATGCCTTTCGCAATCTCTCTTAAAAAATGTTTTCAATTCTGCTTGAGATTTGAATTTATGTACATTTCTGACATTTTTTACATACAGTTCTTCAATAAAATGTATGAAAAGTGTAATATGTACATTTTTTGAATAAAAGAAACTTTTTGGAAATCTATTTTGAATCGCATAAACACGTTTTCTTACAGACAATTAAACTTTATTGAACCCTTTAAAATAAACAATTTTAAAGGGAGGACTGGAACCAATCTAATGAATTATTTGTACCTTTATTAATCCTAATTATTATTACACAATCTAGAAATAATAAATTATTCTATAGCTCATATGCTTAATATGCAATAATAACAAACATATTTGGTTGCATCATCAAAATGTTTTGTTGCTGTTCGGACAACCAAATATCCAATAAGACAGTTTACCCTGAGCTATTTGTAATTTAATATTTAATTTCAAGCATTTTGTAGAAAAATTTCAATTGTGTTTGTTATCTTATATTGTTAAATTTCTAGAAAATTACCATGTTGACATTAAAGTTTTACTGTAATTTTGTTAGCTTATTCAAGTCTTTTTACAACATAAAAGTAAAATTGACTGTGTTCAAACTTTGCAATTATTTTAACAAATGGAACAACTACAATTCTAATTTCGAGCTCTTAGAGAGAGAAAATGTTCAATTTTGATTAATTAATATTGGAAATCTGCAGAACATCAAAAACTGTGATTCATTCTGCTAATTTCTGATTTCTTGAAATTATTTGAAATTTGTTTATGGTTTACAGCCCAGTTTCGAAAATTCGGGCATTGATCTTATAATATCTCAATTCTCTGAACAATTCCAGAAAGTAAGGTTACCGTTTGAACCGATTTCGGTATACCTGGGCCTTTCAGTCCTACTTCGGGACAACCCCCTTCTTATTGTTGTTCAAACTAGCTCAACCTTTGTTCTTAATTTGCATATACCTGTTTTAAAATTACGACACCTAATTCTCTTTTGCACTCCTTTCCCTAATCTTTTCTTAAACTTTATACGTTATTCACAGAGAATTATAGAAATAATGCCTTTTATTGCTTTTAAGCTTTTGAAGTTAGTTAGAGTTAGACATACTATTTATGACTCAAGCTGAGACAATCTTAAACGCATTATAAACAGAGAATTAAACACTAAATCGATTTTACTATGAGAAAGAAAGTTATTTTGCCAATAAAAATCAGTTCTTCACCGTAAAATATTTCATCGTTATTTTCCGTTTTGAAGTGAAAATGAAGACTTTAATTTGTGATTACAAATTTTTATGCAGACAATATACTTATAATGTCAAAAAATCTCTTTGAAGCTGTGAAACTCATCTGCACAAATAACTTTTATTTCCATGCATAATTTTTATCACGGTCAAAAGTTTTTGTTAGAGATTGAAAATGAAAAAGTCGAGAAGAAGTGGAAGTATAGGAAAGTTTATAAACATAAAGAGTATGAGAGATAATTGGCCAAAACGATGAAATGTATATTATATAGTTATATACTGTCATTTAGAGACGCTTCCAACTATCTCTCAATTATTAATAATTAAGTGAGATTTTCGAAAATTTGTTTATTGAATGTGATTTTCAAATTTCTAATTTGAATCTGAAAATTTTTGAGTAAGATAGTTTCTTGAGCAGAAATTAAAATCATAATAGATTCAAAGAGGAAGGACAATATAATAAAATCAGGTTGGCTGAGTAAGTTGTGAGATAGCTTGACCAGTAAAGGGTTAACTGGTACTCAGCGTAACTAATTCATGCTGGGTTTCTAAATCCAAAAGCAACCCTTTCCTTAACCCTTTCCGAAATCATAATCACTTTACAAGGCCAAAGCTATTGATGAACGGATTTCGTTTATAGGTAATTTCGACCTTGTACGTAAACAGGGAAATGATAAACGATTATTGACTTTCAAAAGGACCTTGCCTTCGAATACTGTAAACAGAAAGCTATTATATGATATTTTAATATGATAGATTTCCCACGACTATCAATATTAACCTAAAATCTTTACTTTTCATGTGACATCAAATGAAAAATTACACTTTCTCTGTCATGGAGTTTTGATTCAATGAAATTTTTCTAAATTGAATAGTGCAATATGAATTTGAGCAATACATAAATTTATTCTTTATTATGAGGTTAATCAATTGATGTATTTAGCAGGCATGTACAATTATGATGTATACAGGTTTCTCTATTTATTTAACACTTACAAGAAAAAGTCTTAATTTTTTAAATAAACCAATATTTCGAGTATCAAATTTATTTATTTGAAATTCATGAATCTACTATACTCTATGAAGACCTCTGACCTATGAACAATAAATAATAGTAAGCAGTTATAATAAATAAACAATAAATAATAAAAAAGAGCCTCTTTTTATCCTCTCAAACTAATCTCCCTGACTCCAGGGGCGGCGGAAGGGTTCGAGCTGAGGTGTTGAGAGATGCTTGGCCGGAGCTCCAGTGGTTT
>JAAAKG020131213.1:0-14682 GCA_010014905.2 Druon quercuslanigerum | reverse complement strand
GCCCCCAATTCCCACCCCCCCTCCACCACCCCCCCCACCCCCACCACTATACATTCCGCCCCCCCCACCACCAATATACATACCGCCCCCTCCACCACCAATATACATACCGCCTCCCCCACCACCAATATACATACCGCCTCCCCCACCACCTCCACCTCCACCAATAGTCATTCCACCTCCTCAAATTTCCTGCCCGGTATACTCACCTCCACCCCCACCGGTATACATTCCACCCTCGCCACCACCAATTTACATTCCGCCTCCCTCAACACCAATTTATGTTACTCCTAGTTGCCCATAAGGAATAAACTCAACCTTCGCCAATTGACACTTGTGTACATAGTCCGTATCCAATCTGTGTGCCAGATAAATTCGACACTATTTTTTTGTTGGGTGTATAGTAATAAACGATTATATAAGTTTAATTGCATTTAATTATTCAGAATCTCCACGCCATCACAAACCATTTGTTTCTCGAAACTTCTTAGTGAAGGAGAGAAAAAATATTATCTCTAATTTTAAATGAGGAATAATTTTTAATAAAGTTTTATCATTCCAGTTTTCTTCGTCTATGAGATATTGATCTGGTTATAATCGCAATTGTTGAAGTCCTTCCCTCGTCACTGTGGGCAGTTACGATGTTCACTCTAAGTAGCCTCTCATTGTTTTAGGCATAAATCTTAAGAAAGCTTTGAAATATCACGCGCATTTGTGGAATTGAGATTGTAGAAATTCAGTTTCCTGGTTCAATTCTGCGAAGAGTGAAATGACGGCGAAGAAGTGCTGCCCGTTGGGTGGAAACGATATTTTTCGCATGAACTTACCGCCTGTATTATCAGATTATCATATTCATTACCATATTTACCTGCGTTGATGGAAATTCTACGATATGCTGAGGAATTTTACAACGATAGTTACACTGAAGCCGAAAAACTGAGATGTTTTCGAGATGCACTATTGCGGTATAAGTATAAATTTTGTTTGACAGCGGAGCGAAACCAAGTGATTTAACGTCTGTAAAATGGGCGGGGGGGGGGTGTGTCGTTTAAAACATTTGAAGAGAGCATTGTTCTTTTGAGTATATTATTTCAATAAAATTTAAATTTTCTTGGAAAAAGTGTCGTGAATTTTAAAATTAAAGCGCGATCTGCTACATTTTAGCATAAAAGTGAAAAAATGAAAAAACTCAATTGAAATTGTCATTTATTAGATAGGCGGCTTCACCCTCCGACTCCTGGACCCAATCACCTTTTGTTCTAATAGAATCCAAGTTGTCAAATTTTTTCAGTTAATACTGATCCCGTAATCAGTCATTTAAAAGTTAGCGAATTTTGCGGAAAAGAATACCAAAGAAAAATACTGCTAATAATTAATGATCCAAACAGTCTTTTATTAAGTAGCGTTCGGTTTTATTCCTTAATAAAACTAAATCCAGAAATAAAATAATTTTGTATCAAAAGGTCCTAGGCAGCCTTGCTAGCCTAAATACGTTCGGAAACTTGACTCTCTTCAGGAGAGTTAGCGCCAGTGTGTTGTCGTTGGTATACAATGATTTTTTTGCGATTGTTTAACAATATCGTGGCGATTTTAAACAGTATCTTCAACTCTAAAATGTGACGCCAGACGTTTTGACGATTATTGCTACCCTTTCGCTGGTGCGACGAACACTACCGATATTATCGGACAAAATAAAAATTGATGGCAGCTTCATTCTATTGGACCGTCAAAATTTATCAAATCCTGATTCATATTAAATAAACAAGGAATTTATAAAATAACATAGAATTCAAACAAGGTTCAGTATGGCAAAATTCCTTATGAAAACAATACAAATATAAAAGGAATAAAGGATAAAATACATCCCAACCATGTGAGACACTATAATAAGCAATGTAAATGTTAGGTATTTTATGAGGACCGTTGAGCGCTCACAAAGAAGCAAACCGAACTCTGCCGATTAAGGCTTATGATCCAAACAAATTTCGGCAGGGACAGTAGGCACATATTTTCTGTTGTAAAGAAAGCTTTATCGTTTAGGTAGGATATGATCAGGTGGTTAAATATCATTCAGCCATTTGAATATTATACAGCGGACATTCTTGGGATTGGTTGTGTGAGTTGAATGTGCATCCAAGGAGACATCAGTACGTTAGGCAATGAGATGGTAAATTTAAACTTTGTTGGAGCATTCTGATTTATCGGAATCTCGTCCAGATGCATGAAATCGGAGTCCAGAATAGCTATGTTCACCATGTTAAAGAAGAGGCAGAGGGGCGAGCGCCTAGTTTTTTACCATAATTTATGTTCATGCAAATTAGTTCCAAAGTATACACTGCTCTTTTTGTAGAATTATAATTTGTTATAATTTATGGTTTGCAAGTCTCTTTATATATGATGCTGTCATAGGGCATCGTTTAAATAAGGCTAACAGTTATTTTTCTTGGTTTGCTTAAATGAAACTGCGGTGACCTCTTCAGGAAACCAGAAAAAGCATCAGCCGGATCCCCTATTCATAAACTTGGAATCTGTAAAGCCTCTCGGGAGTTCTTTTTTATTTTTCTTTATCGACCCCGGCATGATTATTTTATGCTCTGCGACTAAAGTTTGTACCAGAGGTATGCTGCTGAATCAGCTGTTATATTTAAATTACGGATGGAATTTTGCAGAGGCTCCATAAGCTTAGTAGTGATTGATTCGCTAAAAGACAATTTTCTTGGGAGCGTAACCTTACCTGTGTAATTTTATGTGTTAAATATGCAGCTTGCTTAATTATCACAAATCATAAACATTTTAATTCCGCACTTATTCGGTTTGGATGGAAGGTCAATATAAAAGGGACTAAGGCCTTTGAAGGCATCCAGCTTTTCGTCAATAGCAACATATGTATGTGGTTTGTAATTGCTTTTACAATTGGGGACGAATGATACGTCTGTATTTAGCCTTTCCGCTCTCGTTCCTTTTTCGTCAAATCGCAAAGAATCAGGGGCGTCGGAGGCTTGTGGGCTGAACTTGAAACTGTAATTGATGAAAATAAATCAGAAAACATTGGTATCACTACTCAAAATACGCATCATCGCCAGCACTGCAAAGATCCTGAGATTCTAGCTATAGGTTCAAAGAATCATCCCGACACTCGAATCGTGTTCTCAAAACAAGACAATGGCGCGGACCTGTTGATCAGTTCTATTCGCTACTTATCTCGTACATGCAACGGTTTGAGATAAGAGGGGGAAATTTGAGACTTTTACTGGAAGAAATGTCTTTGGATATCCCAGAACTTGTCACATGGCTCGAAAAACATGATAATTGTGCAATATCTCCCGAGAGAAAAGCTACTATACGCGGATGACTGAATAAGTTATTCAAGTTTAAAACTTTGTTTTACTTTAGTATGAGCATCGAAATGTTTGGCCCATGTAAGACTCTTGCTAAAGCGCTGACAAAACCCCAAAAAACAGGAGCTGGTGTGCTACGATCTGCAGAGATTTTGATTTCACAACTGGAGAAAATGAGACCATCAACTTTTTGATAAGGTCTACAAAGCTACAAGTGATGAAAGAGCAACAATGTGTTTAAATTTTCCTGCTACATCCAGAACAAAAAAAGTCCCAATCTGATTCGGAAAGAAAGAAAATGCCGTTCTACCAGCAGTACTTGATGTTTGAACTGTTCTATAAAAAATTATTTCGCAGTCTTCCATTTGACCCTCGTTTAGTGCCTTATGACGTTTAAAGACGTATCTTCGCAGTAGCATGGAACAAAAACGTCTTTTTCATCTTATGCTTCTTTATATCAATTAAAAACTAACAAGAAAACTTAATCTTCAAGAAATAATGCGAGATTGTGTTTCAAGAAATGAAAACAGAAAATATATCTTCTTTAAGGCGTGAGCTGGTAATAGACGATCTTTAATACAGAATAAATCTAATACCTATTTTAAATCACTATTCTGGAACATATTTTTGGTGATCACACCCTTGACAAAAATCGCTCCGACTTCCCTGCAAATAATTCATAAGAAACTGGAATCTCAGTCAGTTGATATGTGATTGTCTTTTTTGCAACGCTCATCACGACACTCCCATCAGTGATACGAACTCAACATTTGTTAATTCTTTCGTGAAGGTGAACGAATGTTTGTGTCGAGCTCGTTGTTTTCTTATTTCATCCTTCTTCATTCATCAACATTTTCCGTCTCTGGTTCTGAAATAATTTTTTATGGTCTGGGAAAATGTGACGGGAAAGTATAGCGGCTTCTAGTGAATTATCCAACGAAGAATTTTATTTATCAGACATATGGACTTGGAAGCTAGTTTTGTGCTTATGTACATTGTTTAATTATTTTTTAATTATTAAACCCAATACCATTTGTTTAAAAAAGTTTCTTTTCTAAGAATTTGCCATGCATTTTTAGACTAACCTAATGTCCATATTGTAGATTTGGTCTTCCTGAATCTGAATCCAAAAATCTGCCCCCCCCCCCTCCCAAGGAAATCAAATGTTAAGTCAGCTGAAGGACATTTAGCCATTTTTTAATCAAATATTTTCAACGTTAATCGTGAGAAGATATTATTTTCTGTATTTAATGACACAACTAACGTCATATAACTTTTGGTTTAACATATTTTTTAATTATTTACACAATTAATAATCATTCTCTTGCTCCTGTTCATATGAAAAGTGGAGAAAAATCTAGATTTATCGAATTATTTATATCATGTTGCTTAATATTTAGTATTTCCTTATCTTGTAGTGTATAGTCTATATGATTTAAATAATAATAATTTTTTGAAAAAATTAAAATATCCTTTAAAGCTATATAGATCTCAAGATTCTTAAGCGGTGTCATTAATTGCACTGAGAAAACATACTGGTTGAATGTAACCAACATTCTGCTGAAAATAGCCAAGTAAGACTGCTAATATAGCACCTGCAAAGTTCGTTGTAAAATGTCTTCCAGAATACAGAATCTGAATAGAGAATTATCCGTACATACATCTTTTACCATAACAGATCGGTTTTCGTATTTTACAGAAGACATTGAAGCCCAGTTTAATTTCGTTAAAGATTTTTCAGGATCTAAATTTAACTGAGCTTGTACGAAATTGATCACACAGTCTAACATACTCCTTTTAGGGCCTATGGAAAGTATTTCTAAAAGTTTTCCACTGTTGAATATTTCGTTCAGTTGGAGATGATGTTTTTTCGCTAAAGTTAATGTAATATTCATTATATTGCAAGACGCTCGAGCCGCCATTTTAGATTGCCTGTGCTTAGTTTCAAATCTCGTTGACCATATTAACGAAACGGGACCATATCTTGTAATAGCAGAATGATAGTGAAGAATATTGTGAAACTTCAGTTTGAGAGAATCTCTACTAACTTCTAAATACTGTTTATTCAACTCTTCTACCAAAACCTGCGATAAATCTTCTGCTCCAGGAGAAATGCTTGCACTCAAAAGTATGTCAAGAATTTGTCTCAGTTTTATATAAATAACGCAAATGGGATCACCTGCTGGTACAAAATCGCCTACAATTCATCTAAAAAAATCGTAAAAGCGTCAACATGTCTCCAGAGGACAAGCGTATGTTCCCCCGATTTAAATTTGCTTCATCTATTGAACATGGCTTGTTTTTGCTATCAGGCCCATACGCAAATGTATCTAATTTTTTGTTGAAAAGAGTTAGTGGAAATAATTGATAAATCATAGTATACACTGTTAGAATTAAAATTAAGGTGTATTTCCCTACGCCCTCCAGAATATCGTGTATGACATCAGCCCATATCTGTTAAAACAAATCAAAATTGTCTACATCGAGCCACACACCAGTAAGAAATTAATTATTTTGGCGCAGGTCAAATTCATAACTAGCAGCATCTCGCAAAAGTGTTTTATACTCGAAGCATTGCTTTTGTAATGATTTTTGTTTTGCCTTACACACTCTACAGCAAAAATTGGCTGAAAAACTCTCAACAAGTCCTATCATTGAATAGATTCCTGAATTATCACCAATAATTAAAGCTAGTTCGAAATGCACAGTCCCCTTAAAAGTAACAATATCTATCTGTATACCCTCTTTGGCAAGAAAACTAAACGCTTCAATAAGTCTTTGAAATATAACATGATTGCCAAAAGCTGTCCTATCAGATAAATGAAATAATAAAGTGAGGAATATATTTCTTACAGCCAAAAAGCACCAAGGTAGAAGACACGGAATGGAGACGTATAATACTTGTAGCTTATGAATACTAGCATGAGAAACAAGGACGTTTCCAGTTTTGTAATCATCCAAATACATAAAAAGAGGCATAACTACTCGATCCGAATGAAATAATTTTCTGCTTCTCCAGAAAAAGAGCCTTGGATAAAATTTTCGACAACTTCTTTAGCTTTAAGACTGTCCATATATTGTAGTGTATCGAATAGAATATTCTCAAGCGAAAAAAAATTTTTGTTCGTAACACAGAACGGGTGCAAAACTTGATACACCTTGATTATTACCTTTACCGAATCTATGACTGATCCTTTTGACCGACCCTTTTGGCTTCTGTGGCAAAACCTTTCAGGGGAGAAGTGATCGTTTCAACAAGTAAATTCACGAAAGATTCTGAAGTATTTCGGGAAAGTGAATTTTCAGAAAAAGAAACTCTTTTCAATTGCTGGAACCATTGAACCCACAAATTCTCCTAACCCATCGATTACTTTTTGCACAACGTTCCTAGGCAGAAACACATTTGCGTACAGGGATGCAATAAAAACTGATAATGACTTATTTATTGTTGAAGATGTTTTAATGGAAGAAACACAAGCTTGCTCTTTAATATTTAATGCAGAAGCGATATTCAGGCTTTCTAAATAATCCACATTTAAATTACTTGTAGGTTCTTGCAAGACACGTTTAGGAATTATTGACTCTTCGAAACTACCTATAGGACTGCATTCTCTAATAACATGTGAGTGCCGTATTCAGAACCGAAGTCCTCTTCAAACTGTAAAGAAGTACATAAATTTTACACTTCTGGACAGAAAATGAGCTCACGCAACGTATAAAATGATTTTAAAACTTACGAAAAGGTATCCCAGCGGCTTTTGCAATGCAGGAAATAAATTAAGATAATCACTGATTGAACTCTTGCTTATCACTGTCTTCAATCTGATTTAAGTTGGTTCCTTCCACTTTTCTTCAACAGTCCTTGTCCTTGTTTCTCATGTCCAGGTTCTGTTGAAAGTACAGAAAGAAGCACGCAAGACAGCAATTCTCCGTGGTGCACTTCAAGATCACTAGCGTGGTACGCTTCCACTGTCCTTGCTACGACGCTTGCGCACTTCTGCTAAAAATATATCTGCTCGGTTAAAAACTCTCAACTCAACATGGTTCACTTTTACTAAGTTCAAACGCACTTGGTTAAAACTTATGGACTTCAATCTGTTAGAATACATCTTCTCTTTACTCCTTCTCCCTGACACATATTCACCATCTTCTCCAACCTCTCCATAATAAAACACGTTAGGCTGATCGATCGAAAATCTTTTACAGCAGTGTAACCCTCCTTCCCAGGTTGGGAATGCAGGCCAATCCACCGTCTTTCAATACCGATAGAACGTATGTAAAAGTGCTGAATAGATGCCATCCACCCCCTTGTGATTTAAAGGAGCAGAAGAACCTACGGACCATTCCACCTTTTTGGTTTCTGAGCTTTTAGTGGGGAAATTCCAATTGGCCTTCTTCATCTATTGGCCCCAGCCTTCCTCCTCTTGGTCGGTTCGGATTTACTGAATACCCTGGAAGTGAACTTCCATCAGGTTATTCAGCGCTGCTTCTCCATGTTAATAGAATTCTCGTGGTCTTCTAATTTTATTAACATTAAAATAAAAAAGTGACCAAAACTCCATGAGTGTTGAGACAAACCAGTGTTTAAATTAGCAATTTCACAATCTATCTTATGCTCAGCAACTCTATTTTTTAATCTTCTGCCAGTTTCCCCGATGTAAACTTTATTACAGTCAGTGCATGTTATCAAGCAAACAACACGGAGTGTTGTTTTAAAAAAATTAATTAATTTTCATTTAACTAGGTATCTGGGAGTTTTTTGTTGGATCTGTGATAACGAATTTAAAATCAAATTTAACAAATTCAAAATATCAGATTCAGCATGGTGGACAATTTTGAAAAAAGTTGTTGGATTTTCATAGAACTTGTGACTCAGGGGTTTTCGAGGTCGCTGATTGCAGATCCGGGGCCAGATTTACAATATCTAAAATGGCTTATTCAATTTGGCGGAAGAGTTCAAACAAAATTAAGGATTTTCATAAAACTTGGCATCTATGGGTTTTTGGATTGCTGATCCAGAGACGTCCAAAAACAGAGAGCCCAAAAACCCTCGGATGCCAAGTTGCATGAAAATTCAATAATTTTGAATACATCAATGTTTTAAGTACCAAATTTATTCGTTTATATCGGTAGAATAAAATATTTTACAAACTAGAAATAACCATAAAGTAGTTTTTAAATTTACACAAAGATGTTTTCAGAAGAAATTATCGATTTTCATTTTACTGGTTTTCCTAAAATCCCTTACGATTAAGTTTTCTATGCCAAGATTTTCAATTACCGTTACTCATTAAAGTATTATTGAACATCTTCAATATACATGTGGGCGGAAGCTGAAATAGCATCTTTGAATTAATCGGTGTGCAAGTGTTTATCAACTAAATATCATTGATGTATTGAACGCATTACTTCTGGTTTACGCGTAAAATCGATATTTTCGCAACGAGGAAGCAGGAAGGTATCATCAGCGTTCTTGTCCGGGATACTCACTTCCATCACCACTAATATATATTCCACCTTCCCCACCACCAATTTACATTCCGCCTCCCCACCACCTCCACTTCCACCAATATTCATTCCACCTCCTCCAAGTTCCTGTCCGATATACTCACCCCCACCCCCACCAATATACATTTCACGCTCCCCATCACCAATTTACATTCCGCCTCCCCCACCACCTCCACTTCCACCAATATTCACTTCACCTCCTCAAAGTTCCTGCCCGGGTTACTCACCTCCATCTACAATAATTGTTATTCCTTCTGCGCGTCCTCGTTGTCCATATGCATAAACATAAGGTAATTTGCATTTAATTGTTCGGATTCTCCACGTCATCTGAAACCATTTGTTTCTCAAAACTTGTTACTGAAGGAGAGAAAAAGTATTATCTCTAATCTTAAAATAGGAAAAATTTTAATAAAGTTTCATCATCCCAGTTTTCTTCGTCTATGAGATACTGATCTGATTATAATCGAAATTATTGCGGTTTTTCACTTGTCACTACGGGCAGTTACGATGTCCACTCTAATAGCCTCTCTTTGTTTTAAGCATGACTATTAAGAAAGCTTTGAAATATTAGGCGCATTTGTGGAATTGAGATTGTAGAAACTCAGTTTCCTGGTTCAACGCTGCGAAGAGTGAAATGACGGCGAAGAAGTGCTGCCCGTTGGGTGGAAACGATATTTTTCGCATGATCTTATTGGCTGTAAAATTTTCTAATGAAAACAATACATGTATATAATAAATTAAAAATAAAATATATACTCTTCAGATTTGGGGCTTATGATCCAAATAAACATTGTTGATGCACTTTCCTCATAATGATTTTATCATTCTACGTTTTCGATAGGGACAGCAGGTGCATATTTTCTGTTCTCGTAAAGAAGGCTAAGTCTTTCAGGTTAGATATGATCTGGTGGTTAAATAACATTCAGACATTTGCATATCATACAGCGGGCATTCTTGTGATTGGTTGTGTGAGTTGAATGTGCGTTTAAGGAGACGTCAGTACGTTAGCTTTTGCGATGATCAATTTAAACTTCGTTGGAGCATTTTGATTTTCCGGTAGATTCTCCAGATGTATGAAACAAGAGTTCTGAATAGTTTAAATAAGGGTATCAGTATTTTTTCTTGGTTTCTTTGAACGAAACTGCGGTGATCTCTTCAGGAAACCAAAAAATGCATCACACGGATCCCCTATTCATGAACTTGAGATCTGTAAAGTCTTTCAGGAGTTCTTGTTTATTCTTCTTTACTGAACCCAGCATGGTTATTTTATGCTCTGCGAGTAAAGTTTGTGCCAGAGGTATGCTGCTGAACCAGTTGTCACACGTCAATTCACGGTTGGAATTTTGCAGAGGCTTCATAAGCTTAGTAGTGATGTATTCGCTCAATAGCAAAATATGTACGTGGCTTGAATTGCTTTTACAATTGGTGACAAATGAGTCGCTTATGCCAAAAAAAAGTGCCAATTTGTCTGTATTTAGGCTTTTCACTCTCGTTTCTTTTTCATCAAATCGCAAACAATCAGGGGCGTCGGAGCCTTGTGGGCTGAACTTGAGACTGTTATTGACGAAAATGAATCAGAAAATATTAATGTGACTACTCAAAATACACGTCATGGCCAGCACTGCAAAGATCCTGAGATTAGAGCTATATGCTCGAAGAATCTTCATGACATTCGATTCGTGTTTCCAAAACCACACAATGGCCCAAATCATATTCAAGGTGTATAGCACAAATGTTTTACAACTTTCAATTGGCTACATTACGACACTGAACATAATTATCTCGTATGTATCGACTGCATCAAAGCATGTCATCTTATCAACAAAACGGGCTTTTCGTGGTACGCTGACGCTGAAATAGCATTCCTTAATGTTGGTTTCCGAAAATGATTAGATGCACTTACAAGATTCGCAACTCATCAGACTAGTTCTTTTCATCGGAAATTCAAGGATCTGATATTTCGAAGGGAAACTGCCAGTGCTGTGAAAGCTGAGCTCCAAAATCAATATGCAAACTAACAGAAAACCGCGCAGACCTGTTTATTGTCAATTATCAGTTCGATTCGCTTCTTATCTCATACAGGCGACTCTTCGAGAGGAAACGACATACTCGGGGGAATTTGAGACTTTTACTGAAAAAAAGAACTTTGGATATCCTAGAACTTGTCACGTGGCTCGAAAAACGTAACAATTATTGTAAGTCTTGATATCCAAAATGAAATTCTAGAGATTATGGCGGACAGAGTTTTGGGAACTGTTGCAAACCACATAACACCATCTCCTTATTTTTTATCATCGCTAACAGTACAACCTACACTTCTGACAAAGAGCAATTCTTATTGTGTATAGATTTTATAAATCCAAACCTGCTCACTCTACATGATGGGTTTGTTGGTCTTTACAATCCAGATTACTCCCGACGCTCTACACTTCCTGCAGCTATAAAAGATATTTTGCCAAGAATCAATTGTCCTCTTCGCATACTTTGTGGTAAATGTTTTGATGGAGCTCTTAATATGTCGGGGAAAACAAAGGCTTCCAGAAGATTCTACACGATAAACAGCAAAAGTATATGCGTTCTGTGCCCAAATCATTCTCTTGATCTAGTCCAGCAAGAAGTTGCCAAAGAAAAGAATGGAATTTGTGATATTTTAATCATCTTAAGGGATTATTCTAATGTTATTTTGGAATCTTCTAAGAGGAGAAAACTCTACAGAAACGTAGTTTTACATGATACTAAGGATCAGTCAGCTGCAACGTTGGAAAATCTAATAGCTTAATGCCCTGTCCGCTGGTGTCTTCGTCATATAGCACTTGTTAGATATAAAAAGAGTACGCCGGGGTCTTAGAGACACTACAAAAGATTGTCGTCGAACCGGGTGCAATATCTCCCGATACAATTTTAGTTATCAGACATATGGTTTTGTATTATCCAGCGACTTGGAAGCTAGTTTTGTGTATGTACATGGTTAAATTAATTTGTAATTGTTTAAACAATTTACATTTGTTTTAAAACTTATTTTTCGAAAATTTCATTATTTTTCAATAAATATTATTACTGTTGGTCTGGTGGAATGTTTATCAATATTGGTTAATAATTTTTCATTATGTAAACAAATGCCATTTGTTTAATAAAGTTTCTTTTCTAAAAATTCGCCATGCATTTTTAGACAACCCTCATGTCCATATTGTAGATTTGGCCTTACTGAATCTGAATCTAAAAATGTCCCCCCCCCCCCCAGGTAATAAAATGTTAAGTCAGCTATTTAAAAGCATAGAATTAAAAAAAAGTTCCCAAGATTTCGACCAGTTTACCGCTATACTAGTTTCCCAAATTTTACAGATAACTTTAGATTTTTAGACAAACGCTCTCCCCCTTTAAATCGTGTATAGTTATTATTTTTTGGAAATAATAACAAAATTGAAGAATATTCTGAGAAAGATATTTTTAAGGGCTACTTGGTAATTATTTAAACAATTATGATTTGCTTTAACAATTTCTTTCCCACGTTAAGCGACAAAAGTTATTATTTTCTGGAATCAATGATGCAATTAACGGATAATGAGAGCTAAATTTTTTTCTGACGGACATTTAGCCATTTTTTATACAAATATTTATAAGTTTAATTGTGAGAAAATATTCTTTTCTGTAATTAATGACACAAATAATGGATGCTGAAAGCAATCGTTTTTGATAAAGTACATTTAGCAATTTAACAAAAAATTGTTTTCTGTAAATAAGAAAAGTTGTTCTTTTTGCAATTAGGAATACAATAAATTATATGGAAAGTGGAGAAAAGTCTAGATTTATCGAATTATTTATATCATATCGCTTAATATTTAGTAGTTATTTATCTCAAGTTTAAATATTCTTTAAAACTATATAGCTCTCAACATTCGTCACTGGTGTCATTATTGACATTCATTAACTTTGTATAATTTATCTCAAAAGATAATATCTTCTTATGATTTAAAAGGCAGAACAATTCTTTTAAATAATAATAATTATTTTAGCAATGTCAGGAAAGTTCCAAAAAATACCATCTTTAGAATGAATTTGCTAGAAAACTTATATATTAAATTTTGCGGATCATTTTGTGAGTACATTAAAAGGGAATTGTGGTTTTCAAAATTAAAGGTTATCAGGTGCAAAATACGCCTTAAATACTTCCTAAGAGGGGATTATAGTTTAATTTATATAAAGCTTATAACAAGTAGTTCTGTTTTTATTTCTTTTTAAATCTTGTTTTTTCGACTTATATCCTATTTTAATTTCAAAAGCCCGGGGGCACAGATTTATTTTGGGTAAAAAATTAGGCTATTTATCTTTCAAGACAAGGCACACATGGGAGGGGGAAGGGGGTTCGTCATTGCAAAAAATCAAAACTTAATGCGCTAGTGGATCCGCCGTTTTGAATTTCGCAAACCAGGCTCCGTATTCGTAAGCAGCGATCCCATAAATTCCTGGCGTGAAAAGTTTTATGCAAATCCAACAACTTTTTCCAAATTTCCTCACCATGTTGAGTCTGCCATTTCCAATTTATAAAATCCTACTTTAGATTTGTGATCAGTGACCCCGAAAACCTTCTAAATTGAATAAGTCCGTAAAATTAGTTCTATAGACAAATTTAAGCCACGAAGGGTTAAGTTCAGCGTTTGTAAAAGAAAAAACATCTTACGTTTTGGAATACACCAATGTTTTATATACCAAATTTATTTTTTTATATCGATCCAATAGAATATTTTACAACCCAGGAATAGCCTTAAAGTAATTTTTAAATTTACACAAAGATGTTTTCAGAAGAAATGATCGATTTTCATTTTATTGGTTTTTCTAAAATCTCTCACAATTTAGCTGTATCAGCCACGATTTTCAATTATTATTACTCATTAAAGTTTTATTGAACATCGCCAATATGCATGTGGACGGAAGCTGAAATTGCATCTTCGAATTAATCGGTGTGCGAGTGTTTATCAACTAAATATGATTGATGTATTGAACGCATTACTTCTGGTTTACGCGTGAAATCGATATTTTCGCAACGAGGAAGCAGGAAGGTATCATCAGCATTCTGATGAATCCTGAGTATATTAGGAGGTCCAGATTCGCCGAATTGTCAAAGCAGCTGAGTCCAGTGTCCCAGGAGGTTGACTGGCACTCAAGGCAAGATGAGGCCTCCAGGACTTCAATGGATCCTGATTCTCTTGGCGGTCACTCTGGCAGCGGGGCAAGGTCCCTGCGTCTGCCACTGCCCGTACTCTGGGAGAGACATACTGGTAATTTAATTTATTATCATTTTCAAGTTGCGACAGACTCTTAAGGTCTTCTATTAAATTACTGTGAGTTCACACAATCTACCAACTTGTCAATTAGAAAATTGAGAGTAACTATTTAGAGAAAATTATAATACCAACCGGATTTTCATCATTCTGAATTTTGCTTGAACTGTAATATAAAAACCATAATTTTGGTTCAAGACCAAATCTGTTTTAGATAAGTGATGAGTTACAAATTTTTCTCTGTTTCAGACTGGTTACGAAAGTTATTCAAGTCCATCGTGCTCAAGTTACGCAAGTCCATCATTTTCAAGTTACTCAACTCCATCATTTTCAAGTTACTCAACTCCATCATTTTCAAGTTACTCAACTCCATCAGTTTCAAGTTACTCAACTCCATCATTTTCAAGTTACTCAGCTCCATCCTCGTGTAGTTACTCATCACCACCCACTACAGCTTACATACCTCCACCTCCTCCCCCACCTCCTGCGATTTTCCATTTCTCTAAACCTCCACCACCTCACCCTTCCCCAAAGCCCCCCACCACCCACCCACCACC
>JAAAKG020131202.1:0-14682 GCA_010014905.2 Druon quercuslanigerum | reverse complement strand
CACACTACTCCCCTCCCTACCGAGTGAGTTACGCCTACCCCGAAAGGGAAACGGCTTAATGGTGTAATAATAATAATTAAAAAAATTACTAGGCTCGATTTTTTTGCTATTTTTTTGCTTTTCAATGTAATATGTAACACGTTCTTGAAATCAACCCTTAACGATAAAAAGCAACCCGTCTGTACCACGCAGACATTACTTTGTCAAAAAATAATATTTTCCAGAATCCTACACTATCAATAGAATCTCTGATGTTTAGGCTTCTCAAAAATACCCACTTCGATTTTTTGGCTTCAACCCTTAATGATAAAAAGCAACCCCTCTGTACCACGTAGAAATTACGTTGTCAAAAAATAATCTTTTCCAAAATCCTACACTATCAATAGAGTCTCTGATTTTTGGGCATCTCGAAAATACCCACTCCGATTTTTTGGCTTCAACCCTTAACGATAAAAAGCAACCCTTATGTACCACATAGACATTACCTTGTCAAAAAATAGCCTTTTCCAGAATTGATCATTAATGAAGCCCAACAATCGGAGCGGGTATTTTCGATGAGCCGAAAAATCAGAGACTCTATTGACACTGTGGAATTCTCAAAAAGATTATTTTTTAAAAGTGCTATGTCTACGTGTTACAGAGGGGTTGCTTTTTATCGTTGAGGGATGAAGCCAAAAAATCGAAGTAGGTATTTTCGAGGAGCCCAAATATCAGGCAAAAGGGCCTAACCCACAATTTTTTCCAAATTTGATTTTTTTGCGAATTTGGCTTCCCCTAAAAGAGATCCACATGAAAAGTGATCGTTTTAAACCGTTACAATATGTATTCCATTTAATCGAGCTTAAAAATTAGCCGCGTTCCTATCCCAAAGGGGTGTGTTGGTGCAAAAGAGCTTAACTCAACATTGCGCCTTATGAGAAATTAATTTTTATCTACGTACTCTCTCGGTTTCAGAGCACCATTCGAGGTATGCAGGGAAATCTTGTGTACTTATGTAATAGCTAGGACGCCTAGCTATAGCTACCTGGTGTTGGTTTTTGTGTATCTCTTTTCGTCTGTCAGCTGTTGATCAAAAACAGAGGAACGTCCGCGGAGAGCTGTCAATATCTGCGAAATTGCTAATAACTGAAGAAAGATTTCCAAAAACGTTTTTGTGGATGTTCTAAAAGAGTGTTTTGCGATCATTAAAAAAAACATAGTTGTATTCGCTTAATCGCCGGAGCTACTTTC
The DNA here is from genome assembly GCA_010014905.2 of Druon quercuslanigerum. Classification (NCBI taxonomy): domain Eukaryota; kingdom Metazoa; phylum Arthropoda; class Insecta; order Hymenoptera; family Cynipidae; genus Druon; species Druon quercuslanigerum. The sequence goes on along the minus strand of JAAAKG020131202.1, from coordinate 13,452 downwards.
TTTTTTAAATAATATATCGTTCACTTCTGAACAAACTCGTCAACTTTCTACCAAATTAACTTACTTTTAAACCAAAAATATGAGTTACAAATAAAAAATTCATTTTCATACCAACAGTTCAATTTTCAGCTACAACAATCTATTTTCCACCCAAAATAGAATAGGTCAATTTGCTCTTCAAGGCTTAATTTTCACCCGAGAAAAGCGAATTATGAAACAAAACAGTTACATTTACAAGAAAAGTGATGAATCACAAAGTATTACCAAATAACGTTTAACTACGAACATTAACTTTGAACCAATTGGTTGTATTTTTAGTGAAGAAGATTTATTTTATAGAAAAAAGACATTCATAAAACAATGCATCAGCTTTGAAAATAAATTAGTTTAATTTTTCATATACTTAAAGTTATAAACGTTATAATATTCAGTCGGATAGAATTGTCGAATAAATTTTTGTTAAGGGGTTACCTAGCCTTACACATCATCCATTATTCAAACATGCTAGATACAATTTTGATTGTTGATATTTAAAAATATAAAAACTTCAAACATCTTCTTGTTTTATCCCGTGAATGATGGAGCCTGTGAAAATGTTTGACTAGACTCCCAAAAAAACCACCCTTACTATATCCACACCTAAAATGTTAAAAATGACAAGTCTGATGGTCGATATTTGAAAATATAAAAACGTCAAAAATCGTGTTCTTTTATCCCACGTAATAAAGAATGGGTGAGAAAGTTTACCAAGCCCCCAAAAACAACACTTACTATGTGCACACCTAAAACGTTAAAAATAAGAAGTTTTATTGTCGATATTATAAAATAGAAAAACGTCAATAATCTTCTTTTCTTATCATAAGAATTATCGAGTCGTTAAGAAAGTTTGGCAGGACACCGAAAAACCACCCTCATGGTATGGTTTTAGGGGTCCTATCGAACATTCTGACTTACTCTGTAATTCGTGAGATAAAAAATAGGATTTTTTACGTTTTTATATATTTAAATATCAACAATCAAAATTGTATCTAGCATGTTTGAATAATTGGTGGTTTGTAAGGGTAGTTAACCTCCTAAAAAATAATAAATTCGAAAAGTTCTTCCGACGGAATATCATTTTTGTTCTCCTGAATAATTTAGGCAGAGCAAAATTCGGAAAGAAATTTTTAATTTCGTTCATATGGACTTTCGTAACTTCAAGTATATGAATTTTTCAAGAGATACCACCTTTGGTCGCGTGACCCTCTCGTTACATGGCCTTAAAGTAAAAATATATTTGTCTGCAATATAAACTATGTTGAAGTTGTCGCTGAAGATTCATCTCTTACATCAGAAATACAGTAGATTCTCGATATAACTAAGGGACTCCGAAAGGCGTACGTTTTAAACGAATTTTGCCCTTTTTCTTTCACGATGTAGAAAGTAGAGCAATTTTTCGCTATATCCGAGATTTCGTTATAAGCGTAAATGTGATATTGAGGTTGTACTGTATATAAAATTTCAGACAGTTTAATTAATTTCTTGAAAAGTAATTCTTTCTGTTCAAAATTCATCTCTTTAGTGAAAGAATATAATTTTCAACAAATGTTTTTGTTTTAGTTGAAAATTGTTTTTTTTACTGAAAATTTAAATGTTTGAATTGTTGCAAATTCGCCTTTCTTTTTTGAACTCACAGCTTTGTGTTTCAAATAAAAAATTTGTAATCTTTTTTAGTTCGAACATCACCTATTATATTTTTATTTACAATACATCTTCTTTGCTCTGCAAATTAAACAATTTGGGGACACTTTTTTCTTACATTACAAACAAATATTTCTTGGTTGAAAATTTAAATTTGGTTAAAAGATCGTCTTTTTGGTTTGTAAACACATCTCTTTGTAAAAATGACATATTTTTGGTGAAAATGAACCTAAAAATGAAAGTTTCTATCAAAGAATTAATCTCTGTGTTTAAAGATTCTATTATTTTGTTCAATATTAATAGTTTTTTGACGATGTTTACTGTTTTTGATCGAAAATGCAAACCATTATTTGCCTGAAATATTACAGCAACACAAGAACGCCTATATAAGAAGGGTTTCGGGGTTTGCGTCGCTCTGGCCTTGAAACAAAATCAGGATGTGGAAACTTAAGCAGTCTATTGTAAACTGGTGGTGACCCATTTTTGACGCTGTCACACACTGCCACACTCTGAAACACGGCTGTGAAACTGCGTGGGACAGCAGTTCTTTGCAGGATTAAATCATTCGATCCTATACATGAGTTCTTGTGTATTATATTTCTCGTTTACAATTCATGCTTTGTTTGGAAATTATACTACTGTTTTGAAGAGTATTTTCATTTTATTTGAGATTTTTCCTTTCTCTTGAAAATTCATCTCCTTAGCTGAAGGGTACACTTTTCTCATAATAGGTATTTTTTGCCCATCATTTTTTTTAACTAAAAATTGAACAGTTTCAATTGCTGAAAATTTTTCTTTTTTGGTTGAACTGAACATGCTTTGATTTACAATAAGTTTTTTTTCTCTTTTTCGGTTGGAATATAAACTGTTGCATTCTTTATTGACAAGCATATTTTTCCATTTTAAATTAAACAATTATTTTTAATTTTTTTCTTACAATACGAGAATCCTGTCTTTATTGAACATTTTAATTTGGTTAATGTATCGTCTTTTTAGTTTGTTCATTCACCTCTTCTGGTAGAAATTCAATGTTTTTTGTTAAAAATGAACTTAAAAATAAAACTTTGTACCACAAAATTCATCTATTTGGTTGCAAGTTCAATTATTTTTTTCAGCATTATTATTTTTCGGTTAAAGTTAACTGTTTCTGATTTAAAATTCAAACCTTTCTTTCGATGAAATATTTCAAGTGCTTTTTTGAAAGGTGAACTGCTTCGCCTAAAATTCATGTCTGCAGTTGAAAAGTAATTTCTATTGTTGAAAATTTGTTTTTGGTTAAAAGTTCAACTGTTTGGTTGAAAAGTGTACTACATTGTTAAAGATTCATTTGTTTGTGCTTGAAGATTAATTTTTCTGGTTGCAAAGGGTCTAGCGACTACATGTTTTTGACCAAAATTGCCAGGCACAAAATTTTTTTTGCAACATAAATTAACACTGAATAAGTACTATATTATGGCATAGTGCCCAGTTCCAGCTTCCGGGACCTTAAATACTAAAGTAGCGATTGAGGAAATGCGAAGTGAAACTAAAGAAATGGGAACATAAAGGGAATAAAGGATGATTCGTCATGGGTAGAAAGGAATATGCAGTATAAGTTAAGGAAAATAGGGGAAAAGGAAAGAACTAAGGATGAAGAAAGGAAAGCGATAGTAAGAAATAGTGTGCCGGGAAACTAGGAGAGAAACTAACGATAGGTAGGAAAATAAGAAATAGTAAGAAGCAAAAAGGAGAATCCCATGCAGGGATGTAGTAGTAATGATGGAGATATGGCTAGATAATAAGTCGCGAGCGGAAGATAGCGGGGCTTTATGTGAACGGTGATAGGCAGGAGAAAGAGAGGAGATTAAAGAAATGCTTGAAGAAAATAAGGAAGTAATTAATCTTATAGTAGGTGGGTATTTCAATACGAGAACAGGATATTTACGAGCATTTGTCATTTGAAAATCAGACAAGTGTCACCATCAATTGGTGGTTTGATGCATCTAGTTGATGACTGTGTACTTACCTTCACTCACAAAGGCAAGATGTATAAATACATTAACTTCTATTGCATTGATTTCGTAATATCAAGCCCCAACTTCTCTCCTTTAATCTTCAGAGTAAATATACTTTTTGAAAGACCTTGTACCAAGCTACTAATTTTCTTAAAAAGCTATATCTTGTGAGTTGCCTGAATTTTTACGGAAAAAATTTAAAATTGACGGAGTTATCCATATTTAAGTTAAAAAGTACGCTTTTTCAAATTTTGTGTGTGTGCAATTTTAATCAGTACTTAGAATTAAAAATTTAATGGAAGTAACGATAACAGTACATCTTTGGATGTTTAAATAATGCCTCTTAATTCTTCTTCTCTCAGAAGAATGTTTTTTTCAATCAGTACTGCTTCAAAGATAGTCCAGTTCAGGAGTAAATGAAAATATAGAGGAAGGTGAAGAAGGAGAATATACACGTTCAGGACATTAGAGGGAGCGAAAAGTAATAGCAATACAGATAAAAAGGAATTAAAGGTAAAAAGAGCAGGAAAAGGGGATTGCTCAATGGTAGAAAAATAACAGTTTAGGGAAAAGGCCTGAAATACTAAAATTGGAGAGGGAAATGTGAGAGAAAATGGGAGATGGAAAAAATTATATGAGAAGTCGGAGAAAGCAAGGGCGGAAGAATAGGTCTGAAAGGTATTAAATAGAGAGAAAAATAATAAACAAGAAGATTGAAATGGTAAAATGGAAAACTTATTTTATAAACTTGCTAGCAGGAGTAGAGAGAAAAGTGAGAAAAGGAGAAAAATATGATAGAGAAATAGATGGGAAAGAGGACTTAACAAAGAAAGAAATAGTTGATGTGTTGAAAATAGTGAAAGGTAAAGGGGAAGTTAAAGATTATAGGGATGTGAAGCTGATCATAACATTGTATCAGTTGTATGTAAATGTTTTTTTCGGAAGGATTAAAGAGAGAATTTGAGAAATGAAAAATATAGCCACCGAAGTAGACAGGGTAGAAAAAAGGAATAGGAGTGATGGACAACATATAGGTTCTGAATTATTTGATAGATAAAAGGATTAAAAGGGAGAAAGGGGCAATGATAGCAATATTCGTTGACTTGAAGGCGGCGCTTGACTCCTTGGACAGATTCGAGATAGAAAAAGTTATGGTGGAAAAGGATATACGAAAGGGTTTAAGAAAGAGAGTATCGAGAAAAGGTTATGGTGAAAAAGGATATATGAAAGGGTTTAAGAAAAAAGTATCGGAAATTTCTAGAGAGACAAAAATCAGGGTAAAGGTACGATATCAAGTAGGAGATAGTTTCTGGTGAGCGAAAGGAGTGAGGAGAGATTTTCCTCAGAGCCCACTTTTATTTAGGATGTTAATCTCAGACCGAGAAAACCAAATCTAGAGAAAGGGATGAGGAGGAGTTAGGATACGAACGGAAAAGATATATACGTTGGCATACGCGAACAATATAGTGTTGATGGCAGAGGACGAGGAAGGGGTGAAGGACCTAATTACTGGAGTAGAGAAATACTTAGATGGGAAAAAGTTGCATTTAAATGTAGAAAAAGCAAAGATAATGAGGCTTAGAAAAGGGGGAGGATAAAAAAAGAATGGACTGGAAGATGGAAGAGAGTAAAGTTATAAGTGAAGAATTTAAATATTTGGAATATACCTCGCAAACGAATGCAGATCATAGAGCTCATATTAGAGAAAGAATAATGAAAGGTATGGGGAATAGGGACAAGAATGTTCAAGAATGATTGCAGGAGAATGTGCTTATTTGATACGCTGGTATGGCCGGTATTATGTTATTGAGTGGTGATATAGAGATGGAAGAAAAGGAAAGAGAATAAAAGCTTACAAAACATGTATATAAGGTGGACGCTATGGTGAGAGAAGAAGTGCAAAGGGATAAATTAAGTACTTAAGCGGGTAAGAGAGCATGGGAATTTAAAAGGAAGATAAGGGAGGGAAAGGGAGGGCAGTTAGCCAGAAAGTGTTTATAGAGGTAGAAGAGAGGAGAGAGAAGGCGATAGAATTAATGAGATGGGAAGAAGAAAAGAGGGAGTTCTTTTTGCTGGAGAAATAGAAGACGGGACTGAAGTAAATTATGAAGAATTAGAAAAAAGAGAGGGAAACAGAATTAATAGAAAGATGGGGGATGATTGTGGAACCAAAATACAATAAATGGTATAAGATAATAAACAACAAAGGAGTACTAAAGTATTTAGACAACGGATGATTTAGATTGAAAGTGAAGAATATGCTACTGGGAGGAGGAAACACGGGATCGTGTATGGGAGGTATGTAGAAGAGGAATGTAAGATAAGGGAAGCTGGTAAGAGAATTCGGTGAAGATTATAGAAGAAGATGGATTTCGTGAGAAGTTGGTGAAGGAGTTGGAGGAGGCTAGAGAGGCGAATGAGAAGGAATGAAAGTAGAAAAATAGCAACATGAGCGTGAGATAGAAAAGAAGTGAATGTGAAGGAGAAAGGAAACGGAAGTCCCTGGATTAGAAGCGAAAACATTTATAAGCAATTATTATTATGTAGTAGCATAAGTAGAATAAAATGCGCTCACTCTCAATCGCTCGCTAGGTCGCTTTGATCGCTCGCTCATTATTCCGACAGAAAAATTGCGCTAGATTTCTATAGAAGTAAGGACATATAAGAATTGATGTAACTAGTAGTAAATATTGTCAATAGTAAGGATACGATTATATAAAGTTTGCAGATGGTCTTGTAAGAAACGAAGGTTATTTATACCCTCAGGGGACGCTTTATGAATAAAGAAAAAATATATTTCAAAAAATAATCGTTTGAACAAATTATATTTGTTCAAAAAATTTAAAAATGGTTAATGTATTCTTTATGTACACGCTACAGGCAGAAAAATAATGGTAAGTATTCTATATGATAATATTTTTTTAAAGTTGACAAAAAAGTGCTTCAGCAAATAAAAATTAGTTAAACAAATACAAATTTGTTAAACATCAGAAGAACCATCTGAACTTTATGTAATTATTTAACTAAATAAATTACAAAAATTACCAAAAAAAACACGAATATTTTTGGGAAAGAATTTGCTGAACGGACCTTTAGATTATGTGGCGGTTACTGACCAATATTTTGAAGCCATTTTTGGTTAAGAGTTGGATTTCATTTTTTAAATAGTCTGCACGGGGTTTCCCGGTATCTATTATCATTCATGGGTACATTTTTCGTTATGCAATAAAGTGATCTGATAAAAACAGTGTGCTTAATTTGAAATATGGGTAAAAGCCTGGTTTTTAGCCAATCATTCACAGACTGGCTAGCTGTCAAGTATACGATAGGGGGGGGGGGCACAATCTTATATGGGATTCGAACCACCAGAACAACAGTAAAGTTATGTACATAAAAAAATTTCCAGCGGTACCGGCTCAGGGATCGAACTCTGGACCTCTAGGATGAAGTCCTGACGCGTAAGCAACTGAGCCACCGATGCTCTTTTTATACATTATTTGAAAAATACATTATAATATTAAATTAATGTACCGGAATTACGATGATTACTCTTCAACATTTCGACGGCATTTTTTTAGAGTTGAGTTTTTATTTTTTTAAATAGTTTGCACAGGGCCTAACCCATTAAGCCATTGTTATTATTCTTTTTATTTTAAACTTTTACTCAGGTAAGTGCGGTTTTACATCATAGCCAAGGACTAAGTCAAGCGACTGATGATTTGAGGATATTATAAGTTAATTTAATACGTTGTTTGCACCATCCTCGGATGATGTTTTAGGTACACAATTACGAGTATGGTGTAGTTTGGAGCTCGTCCCTTACCGCTGTCATACTTACACAGCGGCCGCGAGCGTTGGAAGTGATAACAGTTACCTCTGGGTGCTTTATTAGAGGTATCATATGCCACTCCATAGGGTTTGGGTCGCTTGCTTTAAGATTTTTTAGAAAGTTCCTTAAAATGCAACAGTTGTTTATTAAAATAACGTTCTGAGCTGCTGCCAATACCCTACTGACTTCTAAATGTTCAAGATGTTCAGTGCATCTTGCGGGAACATTGTCTGTAGCCGAATTCACAATAGGATAAATAGATGCATGCTTCACATTCCTCCATATGGTCCTTACTTCATGTCTTAACTCGCTATAGTTATGGATATTGGTTGTACGACAGCCCTCAATCTGGTGTTCGGTGGATTCGTGGGTATCTCCAGATAATCGGCACCGTTCAACGACGTCTTGATGTAACAAGTATTTGTGATAATTTCTGGTGCTGACAACATTGTCCTGTATCGTAATGCCGAATCCTTCCGTTTCTGGATACAGAACACCCTTTGTCAGACAAATATTGGATGCCTCACTATCCACTTCATGATGATCTAACGTTTTGGGGTTCTCACCGTGGAAAGCTTTCTATCTAATTCCAAATTCTTATTCCTAATTCCTTCATGGTTTCTGCCCTGATATTCAAGGCCTCCTCTGAAGACAAATTAACGGGCGTGCAGTCAAGATCCACTTTACAGATAGTGCTAACGCATGATGTATACTTGCCAGGTACTTGTACCAGAAGTTGTGTACCATGTCCGGACCTGGAGCTTTTCAATTACTTATCGTCTTCAAGGCCGCTGAATCATCTAAAGCTGTGATGTTGGTTAGCCGCATTACAGGGGTATTGCCTGCCCTTGCTTTCTGCAGTTTAAACTATGCAGTGTCAAATTTGCATCTGGCAGTAAGAACATCAATCCTCTGCCTTTGGGAGTCTATAATCTCATCCACATTGATGACATTAATTTCTCGATTTGCCGAGGTTGCATGATTTTATTAACATGGTTTATCAACTTTCTGGTTCTATTTTTTCTTTTTTATATTGAGGTAATCGCCCCAGTCTGCATCTTACTTTGCGGAAATCCATATCCAACCTGATATTCCATGTTGGATCTCGATCCTTTCCTGGGGCAAATACTGCATTTACAGGCCTCTAAAACAGTTTGTGTTAGTTTTAAATATGTAGGTAAAAGCTTGCTGTTGACGTTTTCTATTAGAGCTCGCAGATCATTTGTGATGTTTGTCTCGGGCAGAGAATGCCTTAGAGTTACTTCTACATATCTGAACTCTAGTAAAGCATGACGAAAATTCCATTCAAGTTGCTATAGTTTTTCTGGGATGTCGCTGTTCACATCATGGTTATTCATTTCCGGATGTGTTTCTAGTGGATCCGGTAGTTGAGTTTTATTATCCCTAGCACCTAAGCGTTCAGCTTCCATCAGGTCTTCGTTGTCCACATCTTCCAGGGGATTTCATCAATAGGAAGCTGCTGTTCCACTTCCTCCAATTGATATTCATTTTCGTCGTTTTTCCACGCCAAATCAACGTGTTGTTTAATTTCCATTGCTCGGTCTGCTGTGATGTGTAGACTAGTCCTGATGTCCTGCACCTTAGCGGTAAGATCTGTTAGTGTGATTTTCTTTATATTAGGATACTTTGCACTTTCGTAACAGAGACGCACGAATTAATCTTTAATTGTGGTATGCCACTTAATGCTCTCCGACGGTATTTTTGTTGATGGGGTTGGCTGCAAATAGCTAATGCTAGCCAAATCATCCTCAGCAGGCACACTTGATGTTCCATTGCTTACTGTTTGTCGCAGATGTTCTTGCTAACCAGCTGTTTGATTAGTGAGATCTGCGTGACAATCTCGCAGCTCATCATCTCAATCAACCTGCATGCTGTGGTGTTCTTCTTCGCTCCTCACCTCATCGTTATCTACTTGTCTGGCAGGGGAAACTCTGTCAGTAGCAGACCGGGAAGTTGGAGGTAAAGTTTTCACCTCTGGATACTTTTTTAAAGATACCAACCTCTGTACAATGTTAGGATACCTCCAAGGCAGCCGATTATGAAAACTAGAAGATGGACTTTCTAGCCTTGGTACAGCCTGCTCAGTTCAAAAAGAAGAGCTTGATACTTCACCCGTTTTTTACTCCTTTGTCGTGATAGTTCAATTGGCTAGTACCGAGAATTAAATTACTTAAATTATCTTAGTCTTCAGGTCTTAAAGGACAATATCAGGCTTTTTAGCCCTGATACGTTAAGTGGTGGTAAATGAGAAATTCCAGTAGATCGTACATTGATCATTGACTACGACGCACTCCAGTTCCCCTTTGGCGTATTGCAAAACAGGCATTAGATTAACACGATAGAAATGCCGAAGACGGTAATATAACACCTTTAGAGCCGCACTGTGCATATTTTTCGCATCCACTAAGAATATGTCCAAGTGTTTTTGGCTCTTATTTACACGCTGGGTATATGTATCGCCTACAAGTACATTCATTATGTGCTCACGGTAAACTAACTTGTTTATAAGACCGTCTTGACAGGCAAAAAGAAATCCCTCATTCTCCGATCTCAATCCAGCAAATTTGAGAAAAATGTTAGTGATGCTAGCCCATGTGTCGTGTCGCTAGAATCAAATGGGAGATTAAGTTCTTCTGCGGCCCTATCTGCGTCGCGGTATAGAAATGCCGCAACATTGACAAGATATGCATATGTTTCTCCATTATCCAGATGTTGAATGGTATTTCCACTTGATAGTTTAAGATTCTGATGTTCACGCGATTATGTATTTGCTAGTTTTCCTTTGCATAGATTGAGGCAGGCACACTTGCCCAGCCAAAAGCTCATGCTAGTTGCTTTAGAGTACCTAGTTATATAAACAGTGCTTCACCTTAAATTCTCTTCTGCTCGGCGAGCTACATAGGTTTCTAGAGTTTTTGCCGCGGAGCACAATAGATCGAGGCAAAAGGAAGATGCAGAAAAGTATCGGACTTCAAGATTCTCTTTGAAAGACCCCCCTCTTATATGTCTTGTCTGCCACAAGAGCTTAAGCTCTTTCATATATCTCACTATTTTTGGATGCACCTCCAGACACTCAAGGAACTTAAGACGTAGATCAAGCGCCATTCGAAAGTCAATCCAAGCCATGGACAGATTGCTTTGATAGCTGATAGAATCATGGACTTGTCTGTTAACAGGTTCTCTCTGCAACTAGCTAATCCTTTCTTGCATCCGCGTTGTTCAACTATAGCGCTCCATACCGGTTTGATAGATGTTAATATCTTCTCTTTAAGGATGCCAGTGAATAGCTTATAGCTGGTGTTCAAACAAGCTATGGGCCGGTAGTTCTTGGTACATGACAAATTTCCGGTCTGAGGTATCAGTGCCGTGTGTCCTTCCACTAACCACTGCGGGATGGGTTGTTCTCCTTTTAAGAAAGTAGTAAATATACGAGATAGATATTGGTGCGTATAAGTGAACTTCTTCTAACAAAAGTTAATGATTTTACCTGATGCTGGTGCTCGAAATTTTTTGTTTTAGTGATAACTTTCTTAACTTGTTGAGCAGTAATAAGTGGACACTCTTTCTCTTGTCGTTAAAACAGTTGAAACAGTTGAAACAGTTCTTCATCTAGCTTTCCACATATTTTTTCCCAATTATTTTAGCAGCCACTCTTTCAAGAATGCTACCAATGTCATCGCAAGGACCTTTGCCATGTGCAGTTGCATGCAAACTGCATGCCGCTTTAGATCAGAAATCTTGCTTGTAGAGTGTTAAGTTGGGAAAGTTCTTACGGTTTTTGTACTGTGCTGCTGAACCATCTAAATTGTATATCACAAAGTTCACAGTAATTCTTACTTTTTCTCGTAAAAAATATGTTAGCTTTCTTTGATAGAGATGCACAAATATCGTATTGTGTTCTTTTATATCTCAAATTATAGCGTACCTTGCGTGTTTTAATTCACCTTTAGGTGTTCTGTAGTATGTCACAAAAGGATTAACGGTCACTTGTGTCTTTGACCAATGCTTACCTTAAGAAGCATCTTGTGAATCAATCGTGTCGTTTTCAGCAAATTCTAATTGAACAAGAATTTTACCCATTAATAAATTATACTTCACGCTATTGATATACATACTTTGTTGTTTGGCAACAAAATCATGTTGAAGAAGTCGTTTCAAATTTTCGCTTAAGCTGTTAATAAATTCATCTACTAAGGCCACCACAGTTTCTAATTCTGATTGATCCACGTTTAACCGCTGTTTAATCTTGATTTCTTTAACAAAATTTTCGACGCAGGCTCTTTCTAGAAGAAGTTTAAGGGTTTCATCGCCGGGACAGTTCGGAGATTCGTTAAAATAACAAGCTATTTATGCGGGATTACAAATTGACTGCGCTATCCAATGCTTGACGGATGCACAGTCGTTTTTCCTTGGCAGTTAAAGGCCATTATAATCATGAAACCCTTTTGAATTGATTAATTCTTTAGCTGTTCAAGCCATGCGATAAGAATAATTGAAAACGGATTGAATATTTTTGATTGTCTAACTTTTCGGCAAAGAGATTAAGATTGTAATTTGTCTTCTTTTTCTTAATTCAGCTTTTTCAAATTTTTCTTCAAATGAACTACAATTTCTTCCTTTTCATGAACAGGATTTATATCAAAAATCATTCAGCGTATCGTTTTACATACTTTACCTGAAGGTGTCTTGCTTTTGTTTTTTAGTTTTTAACTCAAAAAAATTGATCTCCTCTTCTCCGAGAATTCGTAAGTAGGCATATAGAGAGGAAAGGGGTTTCTCTTTGTCTAGTTTAAAAAATGCAGTGTGACTTTCAGATAAGAGATTACTGTCCACATCCATGTCAGTTTAGTCTGAAAGTTTATTTTTGTACAATTCTTTGACGTGAGAATCATGGTCCCTAGATGTGTCAGAAGATGCAGTTTGTCCTTGCGAAAATTTCTAACGGTAACTATAACAGATAGACTAAAAACATGTAAAATTACTGTTGCCAGATCTGTCAAAAGGATTATAACATCTTTTACTAACAGGCATTTTAGCGGAGATGTATACAGATACGAATGGGCTAAAAAACAAGTATTTAAACTCCTTTTATTAAGTTAAACAAAATAATTGTGAGCAAAAAGTTTCGCTACGGTGATGTTCATACCAAGGACCGTACGTGAAGAAAATTCTTGTTATCACTTGATATGGAAACCACCACTTCATATTCCAGGGTGGTCTATGCTGTTTATAGTCAGTATTTAGATGCATTTTGTGTGAAAAGGTGTGCAAGTAAAGGACCCCGCAGCAAATGTACATGAAATGGCTTTCGGTCGATTTTGATTAAACTTTGTAAAATTATATTTCTCAATGTCTCGATCAAAAGTGTTATGGGGCACAAAGTCCGAAAATGGACAGTTTTCGAGTTATAGAGGGTTGAACATCCAACCCTTCTAAGAAACGTTACCAAATATCTTGAAAACTGCAGCTCTACGAAAAAATGTTCCCTATGAAAGTTATTGGGCTCTGAAGGGGGAAATGCAATGAAAGTCATGGCCTTAAGACGCAGGTCATTTTTCAAGGTCATTCAATGTTAACTTGTCATTTATTGCTAATATTCAGCCAATAAAGACAAGATATGAAAAGAAAATCAATATACAAGGTATCCCACGAGAATTTTCGTTCCTTGTAATGGTGGCTAGAGAAAAAACATTCAAGTCGAAAAGTCCCAAGAAATTTTTGAGTCCGGTGCTTATTTTGGGTACTGCATGGCACTGAAAATGCATGTAGGTGAACAGTTAGTTGCAAGTGTGCGTGCGACCCCGAAAAGCAATATCTCCGACAGCGGTAACTTTACCTTGCTTCTAGCATCTAAAAAGAAACAAAAAAACAAATGCGATTAGGAATGTATTTGCCTGTTTAAATCGGATGGGCTCGAGTTCGATCGAA
>JAAAKG020131191.1:0-14682 GCA_010014905.2 Druon quercuslanigerum | reverse complement strand
ATCACCCTTCTCTACCAAACTCTGCTTTTCCGGCGGCGAACTGAACATTTTGGGATATTTCAGGTTTAACCCTAAATTTTCCTTCTCCTCACTGCTCCCCTGTCCCCTCTCTTCCTTTTGATAAAAGCCTCAATCGAACCTTCGCTTTTTGCTCTTAATCTCTCCACTTTCCGGTTAAGAATTCTGGAATTCAGTCAAAATTCGGTTTATTTTTGTAAGAAAGAAATATTTTTGTTCAGAAATTATTTTTTTAGTCGAAAATTTAACAACTACATTTTACAGTTGAACTACTTTCTTAAATTAAAAAAGAAAATTTATATCTTCCTTATATATTCGATTTATTGCTTGAGAATCCTTAAAATTTAATAAAAATTATTTTTTTTCGGTAGTAAATTATTCTTTTTGCATAAAAATTTATGTTTTTGTTTAAAAATTCATTTTTTTATTTCAGAATTCTTAATTTTTTGTCATTCATCTTTTTTGTATTAAATAAATTTTTTTGTTGAAAAATTAATATTTTTTATTCGAAAATTAAACTTTTTGGTTGAAAAGTCTTGAATTTGATAGAAAATTTGTATCTTTTAGTGGAAAATTAGTCTTTTCGTTTACAAATTCATCTTTTTGATTGAAAATTCTTGAATTTGGTCAAGAATTCGTATTTTCTTTGTTTTCTTAAATCCCTCTTTTTCAGTTGACAATTAACCTACTAGGTTTAAAAGTTTAACTACTTTAAAAAAATTAAAAACAGCAATTTTATTAAAAATTCTACTTTTTGTCAGTATATTAATTTTTTTATTTGAAAATTGATCTTTTCTTAGCTGAAACTCTAACTTTGCGCTTAAGAAGTCTTAAATTTTGTCAAAAATTCACTTTATTTTTGGTGGTAAATTAATCTTTTTATATAAAAATTTATGTATTTGGCTAAAAATTCAACTTTTTGTTTCAGAATTCTTTATTTTTTTGCATAAATATTCTGTCTTTTGACAAAAAGATTATAAACTTCGGTAATAAATAAAAAATTTAAACAAAATTGTGACTATTTATCGGGGTATTAATAAAATTTTAAAATAAGAAATGTACATTTTTAACCAAAAATGGAATAGTTAAACTTTAAATTAGAACAAATCGTTTTAAATTATTTAAAAATACAAATTTCCTACAAAAAAGTTTAATTTACTACCAAAAAAGATGATTTTTTAAACAAAATTTAAGAATACTGAATCAAAAAGTTGAATCTTCAACTAAAAACAGAAATTTTTAAACAACAAGTTTAATTTTCTATAACATCAGAATTTTTAATAAAATTTAACAATTTTTAACCGAAAAGTTGTATTTTTAAATAAAAACTATGAATTTTTAAACCAAAAATTAAATTTACTACCAAAAAGACGAATTTTCAACAAAAATATTAATGAAAAAGTTAAATTTTTAAGAAAGAAAGAAAATTTGTTTTTAATTTTTAAGAAAGTAATTCAAAAATTCTTAACCAAAAAGTTGAATTTTTCAGAAATAAAGAACATTTTTTTCAAAAATTCTAAACCAAAAAAAGTAATTTTCAATTAAAAAAGAGGAATTTTTAAACAAAAAGTTGAATTCACTACCAAAAAGGATGAGTTTTTAAACAAAATTTAAGTATACTGAACCAAAAAGTTTAATTTTCAACCAAAAACAGACATTCTTAAACAAAAAGTTTAATTTTCTATAACATCAGAATTTTTAATAAAATTCCACAATTTGAAACAGAAAAAATGTATTTTCAACTAAAAACGATGAATTTTTAAACCAAAAATTAAATTTACTGCCAAAAAGACGAATTTTCAATAAAATTTTAAATCGAATAGTTGAATTTTTAAGAAAGAAAGAACATTTTTTTAAATTTTTAATCCTTAAAGACACCACTGAGGCCCACTTTCGGTTCCTTCTTAACAAACAAAAAATGAAACCGCAAGATTAATTTCTAAAGTTTTGAAATTCGAACTCCACGTTAAAATTTCAATTAGAAACTTACGGAGTAATCGCAATACTATTTCTTGCATCGTTAAAAACTTAAAAAAATAAAATACCCATCATTTACATGGGCCGGAGACGGCTTTAAGTGTATATTCTTTTAGTAGCAGTTAATAAAAGCTCTGTCGGTTTATCTGGATATTTTATCTAGATGGTAGCGCCTCGCAGTGGAAACGTCAGAGAACAACGATGTGATGCAAGTGAGAGCAATCAAGCAGTGTCCTTGAGGTTACGAGACGAGATGTTTGTTGACGTGTGTACTTGTTAATTTAAAATATTGGCTTTTTTACGTTAATTGAATTATTACATATATTTATTTAGATTTATTTGCCAATTTTGGATTTTAGTTTTAAACTTCGCGCGCAACATTCTACTTGAGCTATTATGGATGCGCTTGAAGTCACCATCATCAGAAGTTAATGACATTTTTTAAATTTTTTAACACTGGGAAAAAAAGATTTGTGCTTACTAAGTGAGTTTCTAATAGAAATTTTAACGTAAAATCCGAATTTCGACAACTTAAAAGTTAATCTCGCTCGATTTTTTTTGTTGAGTTTTTCAAAAAGAAACCGAGGGGGGC
Source organism: Druon quercuslanigerum (assembly GCA_010014905.2). Classification (NCBI taxonomy): domain Eukaryota; kingdom Metazoa; phylum Arthropoda; class Insecta; order Hymenoptera; family Cynipidae; genus Druon; species Druon quercuslanigerum. The sequence goes on along the minus strand of JAAAKG020131191.1, from coordinate 12,095 downwards.
CTCAGTCGGGTCTTCAAGGATACTTTGTAGAGGCTCCTTTCGGTTCCTTCGGTCCGCCAGTATTTATACCTCTCACATTTTATTAATACATTTTACAATCTTTATTTATATTTAAAATTAGAACAATTAGGGTGAGCAACGTCTTGAGTTTATCAAGATCAGTCCCTTTCTTTTCAATCATATTAGGAACTTTGCCTTCTTCAAGGCCAAACAGGATCAATGTACTGACTCTGTCTTCTAATTTTGATATTTTGTTTGTGACTGATACGAAATCTTTACAAAAAAAGTGTAATTCGAGACGCTAGTCACTGAGAAATCGCAGATTGACGCGCTGAAAGTCTCAGGAGCACTCCTTGAAGAACTCTTGGAACTCTTCGAAAATTTAGAAATCTTTCGCCAAGCATGGAGCATGCACGCTACGAAGCATTCACACGTTCGTGATGCACGCAGTGCCTCGGTGAGTCGACCGAACATCCGACTCCATCCAAACGCCACCGAGCTTAGCCGAGTTTAATTTCTTCTAGAGCGCACTCTCGGCAATCATAAAGAAATCTTAGCACTCTCAATGCGAATTCTATTGTCCTAGTAGTTGCTTCCAACCATTTGAAACCAAATCAATCCTTTCTTCGACCAACATTTTTTCGTACTCAGAATTTATTTGTTTAAAAACTCAAAACTTTAATAGTTTCAATATATTCAATATTTTATAATGTTATAGTTTCTTTAGATGTTGTATCCATGTTTGACAGCATCACACAAGATCTTTCTTTAGATTGCATAGAAGAAAAAATTTAAATCATAACTTAACAAAAATAACAAAAGAGGAAATTCTAATAGCTATTAGAACGATATTTGCTGGTACTGTTTTCTCTTTTAATAATTAACTTTATAAACAAATTTCGGTTTACCTTCTGGTTTTACCTTTATCTCCAGTTTGTTCTGATTTGGTTTTACATGATATTGAAAAAAGAGCTCTTCAATTACACTGTTGACAAAAAAAAACAAATATACTTCTATGGATACCTGTCACAAGTTGTGGGTGTAGTAGAACTAAGAAAAATGGTAGGGGAAAAATTTCAAAAACACCCCCAAAATCTCATTTTATGGCCAAAAAACCCTTTTTGGTTAGTTTCATGTGAACAATCACTCAGAACTTCTCTAATTTTTATTCGATGTACAACTTCTTTTTTTGGCTTGAAAGGTGAAATGCAGATCTTTCCGATTATCTATCGCGCATTTTGTCGAAATAAAAACTGACGAGACTGCAGTTGAAAAAATTTTCGATTTTTTAAAACATTTTTTCAAGTTTGACGATATTTTTAAGGTATTATTCGAGCTTAAAGATTTTTATCAATAAAATTTTTTAAAGGTAAATTTAATTTCGCATTGAATAAGCTGTTCTTAAATTAAGTTCGATGCAAATTGACGGAGTTGTGTGCATTTTAAGATTTTAAGAACTTTTTGGTAAATTTGCATGTACGTAGTTGACGTCAAATTTAAATTAAGGTGCGCTATGAGGGATGAAATTGATAGCAACCGTCATTATAGCTGTGTAATTTTTATTTATTGTTGTATATTATTATTAATTAAAAATTATTATTATAGGAATTACCTGAGTCAAAAATACTTGCTTGACCTCTTCCGTTTGCATAATTCATTACTGGTTGCTCGTTTCAATGACCAGCAGTAATCAGCAAGCATGTTGATGGAACTCTTCCCTTGAAAACGCTTTTCGATGGTTCCTATTTCCTGGTGAAATCGATCACCTTGTTCATCACTCATCTTTCCCAGATTTTCTGGAAAGAAATTCAAATGTGAGTGCAGCACTCTTGTTATTTCCAAGGAACTTTTTACACAATTGAATGAAACTCTCCCACGCTCGTCTTTCCACTGCATTCAGCTTTTTTGCTAATTCCTCATCTCGCAGAAGTTTCCGTATCTGAGGCCCGATAAGGATCCCTGAAATTAAAAATTACAGCTCATCAAAACAAATGTAGGAAAGTAATGATCTCTCGACTGTCAACAAATAAGAATCATATGTTATCACCTCTTAGCTTTGCATCACTCAGTTTAGGGAATGCAACTTCTTTCAGGTAACGAAACGCTTCTCCGTCGATTCTCAGTTTCTTCAAAAACTGCTTCGCGTAACCAAGTTTCAAGTGTACATTTTCTTGTCGTTTAGTGAAGGGTTCAAAACTTTTTTTTTCAATTGTAAAGAGTTGACGTGATGGCCATTCAGTTCTTGCATACCTATTCGGGGCACGACTATCCCATTCACAAAGGTAGCAAGGATACTTGGTGCACCCACCTTGCGTTCCGAACCAAATTGTTAGTACTTTCAAGTCGCTGACTATTTGCCATTTATATGCAGAGTAATTGATGCGGTGAAGTATGTTTTTCAAATTTTGATACGTTTCCTTCATATCAGTTGCGTATGCTAATGGAACAGATGGCAATTTATTTTCATTGTGTAATAATACAGCTTTCAAACCTAAAAAATGATACGAATTTGAACTTCAAGATTCAAGTAAGGAATATGATGAATACAATTCATAATATTGAGAGAGTACTTACTGACGCACGATCCATGAATGAAAAGTCACCATTCACTTAAAACGTGAACGTAGTCCAAGAGGTCGAATAGTTCAGATACATCTGAACAATAAACAAGTTTCTCATTCTGTTCATCAGTTTTGAAAATTTCTCTGAAAGAAATTCGATCGTCTTTACGAAACAGCGTTATCTTAAAGTCATCTTCCACCAAATTCCATTGCTTCAATCGAGAAGCGAGCACCTCAGACTGTCTCCGTGATAGACATAAATCACGTGTAAGTTCCTGAAAGTCCACATTTGATACTGCATGTCCTTCTCTTAAACTTGATGCAGACGGAAGGTACTCTTTATTATCAACAGCTTCATAATCATCAGCTTGACCATGATCACCGAGCTGGACATTCTTCAATACTTGAACTGTAGTTGAGTCAACCATATCGTTCATGACTTCGGGTTTCGTTACACTCACAACATCGGCATATTTTATGCGTTTTCGCGTTTTATAATGATGACCCCTTACATCTGTTTTACGAAAGTAGCAGTCGTTCAGTTTATGGTAAGGCTGATGATGCCATATCATCGGAGCAGGTAAAGAAATTCGAACTTTATGACAACTTTTCAATTTCCATGTCTTTCACTTTAATGAGCACTCGACACACGCGAATTCTTGTTCATACCAGCGTAGGAGGGAGTATATTGAACTTTGAAAAAATCGTTGTAGCCATCATTCACAGCTTTATTATTTTTTAGCTGCAAACGATGTTGCTTATCAACGAACAAACCACATATGAAGCAAAACTTATTTCGATTATCACACATTTCTTTTTCGAAAAATTAAACTGAGCACTGAAACTTTGAATGACGGAGTATGTCGGGAAATATCCTTTTTTCGTTAGTAAAGGTACAGTGAGGACACCGTGATCACAGAAAAAACAGAAGAGAAAATTAATTGTGTGTAATTTTCAAGTGGGTAACGTTTAATTTTTTAGCATCGAAACAAAAGAAAGTACAATAAGTTGACATTGATGTGTTAAATTAAGTGAAATCCAATTCTGAAAAGTAAATTTAAATCAATTAAAAACAACTTTATTACGTAACGACTATCCGCTTGAGTGAGTAAATGACATTATTTGAGAACTTATTTGTAAGATTTACAATAACAGTAATAAAATTATTAAAATAAAACAAATGGAGTGACACTTTCAATCGATTTAATCTCAATGTCACCTTACCTTACATTCAGGGTCTATCTAAACGGTTCAGGACTTCACTTAAAAAATGTAGCATCAACGTTTATTTCAAAAACAGAAATACTTTAGATAATTATTTCTTAAAGAAGAAAGACAGTAATTCAATTAAAAATATATCTGGTGTTATTTATCTATTTAAATATCACTATTGTAATAAAGCTTATTTAGGTGAAACTGGCCGGAGATTAATAACCAGAACTGTTGAACAAAAAAGAGCTTGTGAATTTAGGAATTTTAACACAGGTTTGTGACAACATTTTTGGAATTTTAATCATTACTTTAATTTTTATTCCAAAAATATCGAAATATTACTTACAGAAAAAAAACACGTATCAATGACGTTATACTGAGTCTATTTTTATAAACCAATTTCGAAAGATTTCATGTAACCTACATACTGAAATTCTAAATACTAGTAAAATTGATCAAAGCATTATAAAAAAAATCTCAGTATATAATTCTCAGTAGTTTCCATGAAAACTCCTTCATTGTTTGTCAACATTCATTATTATGTACACTGTCTTCAGGTATTTCTAAACTGTCAATTTTTGTTAAAAATGTTTGGAAATCTACAAGACTTCTACGCAACAAGAGTAAGGTAAAATTGCAAACATGCATTCATCGAATTCAAGGAATTCATCGAATTGAATTAATTCACGGAATTCAAGAAATTTACGGAATTCATGGAATTGAAGGAATTCACGCTGGAATTCACAGAATTTATGGAATTCAAGTAATTCAGGGAATGCACGGAGTTCAAGGAATTGACGGAATACATGGAATTTACGGAATTCGAGGAATTCACGAAATAATTGGAATTCATGGAATTGAAGGAATTCTCGAAATTAATGTATTTCAAGGAGTTCGTAGAATTCTCGAAATTCACTGAAATCACGGAATTCAATGGATTTGCGAAATTCATCGAATTTATGGAATTCATTAAATTCATGGAATTTCCGAAATTCACAGATTTCACGGAATTAATGGCATTCATGAAATTCACGCAATTCGCTAATTTTATGGGATTCGCGGAATTCAAGGAATTGACGAGAATCACGGAATTTACGGAATTCAAGGATTTCACGGAATTCATGCAATTCTCGGAATTCATATAATTTACCGAATTCATGAAATTTTTCGAATTCTTGGAATTGATGGAATTCAAGGAATTTATAGAATTTGGGGAAATAATGGTCATCAAGGAATTCATGGGAATTATGGTATTTACTGAAATCACAAAACTCACTGGATTTGTACTATTTACGGAATTCGTAGAATTCTCGAATTCACTGAAATCACGGAATTCAATGGATTTGCGAAATTCATAGAATTTATTGAATTCACGGAATTCATGGAATTCACGGAATTCATGGAATTCACGGAATTCATGGAATTCATTCAATTCATGGAATTTATTGAATTCACGGAATTAATGGTATTCATGGAATTCGCGGAATTCAAGGAATTCAAGGACTTCACGGAATTCATGGAATTATCGGAATTCATGCAGAGTATTAAATTCTCGGAATTTATATAATTTACCGAATTCATGAAATTTTCCGAATTCTGTTAATTGAGGGAATTCAAGGAATTGATAGAAATTGGGGAATTAATGGTCATCAAGGAAATCGTGGGAATTAAGGTATTTACTGAAATCCCGGAATTCACTGGATTTGTACTATTCACGGAATTCATAGAATTCTTAGAATTCACTGAAATCACGGAATTCAATGGATTTTCGAAATTCATAGAATTTATGGAATTCACTAAATTCATGGAATTCATTCAATTTATGGAATTTACAAAATTCACAGATTTCACGGGATCAAAGGCATTCATGGAATTCACGCAATTCGCTAATTTGATAGGATTCACGGAATTCAAGGAATTTTCGGAATTGACCGTAATCACGGAATCGACGGAATTCAAGGACCTTATGGAGGTCATGGAAATATCGGAATTCAAGTAGAGTGTGAAATTCTCCGAATTCATATAATTTACCGAATTCATGAAATTTTCCGAATTCTTAGAATTGAGGGAATTCAAGGAATTGACAGAATTTGAGGAATTTTGGTCATCAAGGAATTCCTGAGAATGAAGGTATTCACTGAAATCACGGAATTCATTGGATTTTCAAAATTCATAGATTTTATGTAATTTACTAAATTCACGGAATTCATTAAATTCATGGAATTCATTCAATTTATGGAATTTACGAAATTCACAGATTTCACGGAATTAATGGCATTCATTGAATTTACGCAATTCGCTGATTGTATGTGATTCACGGAATTCAAGGAATTAACAGAATTGACAGTAATCACAGAATTGACGAAATTCAAAGATCTTATGGAGTTCATGGAAATATCGGAATTCAAGTGGAGTTTGAAATTCGCCAAATTCATATAATTTACCGAATTCATAAAATTTTCCGAATTTTTAGAATTGAGGGAATTCTTAGAATTTAGGGAATTCAAGGAATTGATAGAATTTGAGGAATTTATGTTCATCAAGAAATTCATGAGAATGAAGGTATTCACTGAAATCACGGAATTCAATGGATTTTCGAAATTTATAGATTTTATGGAATTCACTAAATTCACGGAATTAATGGCATTCATTGAATTTACGCAATTCGCTGATTTTATGTGATTCACGGAATTCAAGGAATTAACAGAATTGACAGTAATCACAGAATTGACGAAATTCAAAGATCTTATGGAGTTCATGGAAATATCGGAATTCAAGTGGAGTTTGAAATTCGCCAAATTCATATAATTTACCGAATTCATAAAATTTTCCGAATTTTTAGAATTGAGGGAATTCTTAGAATTTAGGGAATTCAAGGAATTGATAGAATTTGAGGAATTTATGTTCATCAAGAAATTCATGAGAATGAAGGTATTCACTGAAATCACGGAATTCAATGGATTTTCGAAATTTATAGATTTTATGGAATTCACTAAATTCACGGAATTAATGGCATTCATTGAATTTACGCAATTCGCTGATTTTATGTGATTCACGGAATTCAAGGAATTAACAGAATTGACAGTAATCACGGAATTGACGAAATTCAAAAACCTTATGGAGTTCATGGAAATACCGGAATTCAAGTAGAGTGTGAAATTCTCCGAAATCATATAGTTTACCGAATTCATAAAATTTTCCGAGTTCTTAGAATTGAGGGAATTCTTAGAATTTAGGGAATTCAAGGAATTGATAGAATTTAGGGAATTCAAGGAATTGATAGAATTTGAGAAATTTATGGTCATCAAGGAATTCATGAGAATGAAGGTATTCACTGAAGTCACGGAATTCATTGGATTTTTGAAATTCATAGATTTTATGTAATTCACTAAATTCACGGAATTCATTAGATTCATGGAATTTGCGAAATTCACAGATTCTACGGAATTAATGGCATATATAGAATTCACACAATTCACTGATTTTATGTGATTCACGGAATTCAAGGAATTAACGGAATTGGCCGTAATCACGGAATTGACATAATTCAAAGACCTTATGGAGTTCATGGAATTATCGGAATTCACGTAGAGTCTGAAATTCTCGGAATTCATTTAATTTGTCGAATTCATAAAATTTTCCGAATTCTTGGAAAACAGAAAGATTCTAAACTTCGGTAATAAAGAAAAAATTAAAAGAAAAAAGTGATTTTCTGAGTGAATTTTGACATGTGCTGAATTTAATTCTATATGAATTGTGACTGTTTATCGGGGTATTATTAAAATTCTATACTGAGAAATGTACATTTTTAATCATTTCAAATTATTTAAAAAAACGAATTTTCTACCAAATAATTGATTTTTTTAACTAAATTATTGAACTTCCAAGAAAAAATGATGAATTTTATACACAAAACACTTAAATTATCAAATCAAAAAATGAAATTTTGATGAATAAAAGGTAATTTTCTACCCAAGAGTTGAATTTTCAACTAAACTGACTTGAAAACCTAGTTGTGACATTTTTAAACAAAAATTTTGATTTACCCTAAAATAGGAATTTTTAATAAAATTCAAGAATTCTCAACCGAAAAGTTGAATTTTCAACTAAAAAAGACGAATTGAAAAATTGAAGGAATTCAAGAAATTCATAGAATTTCCATAATTCACGGAATTCCCTGAAGTAATAGAATTCATAGAATTCTTTAAACTTCGTTAATTGCTTGAATTTTGTGAAGTCCTTAAATCCCGTGACTTCCATAAATCTTGTGAATACCGAGAAAATTGAGAATTCCACTAACTGCGTGAATTACATAAATTCTGCTTATTTAATCAATTTATTGAATCCCCTGTATTCCATGAATTAAATGAATTCCATGAATTTCGTCAATTCCACAAATTTCGTCAATTCCGTGAATTCTGCGAATTCAATGCATTGCTTTAGCCCGTGAATGTTATAAATTTCGTGAATTCCATGAATTCAGTCAAAATTAGCAATTAAAAAGAAAATTATCGATTCAAAAAAAAATTTAATTTTAGCGAAAATATATAAAAAATTATTCGTAGATAAATATTTTTCTTACAAATAAAAGAAACCATTTCTTTTAAGAAAATTTTTATTTTTTATTTAAGCAAAAATTACTACAAAATGAAAAAAAAAATTTTTGGATTTGAAAATAATTTCATTGGATTATTTTATAACAATTTAATAAAATTCAATAATTATTTTATAAAAAAACAGTTGAATTTTTAACCAAACAGATGAATTTTCAAAGAAGATAGATAATAGAATAATTGAATTGCCGGTTAAAGAAATTTATTTTCAACAAAAATAAAATTTCAATTATTGAAATTTTTTTTATTGTCAACATTCTGCTTACATGTTTAACAAATAATTGAATTTTTAATTGAATCGATATATTCGTAACTACTTAGTTCAATTTTGATTTATTTTTAAAATGAATTTTTAAACAAATATTTGAATTTCCGACTAAAATATTTCAATTTTCAGTTAAAACAATTTAATTTTAAAAACTTCTTTATAGCAAAATTGCTAAATTGTTTTTTATTTAAAAAATTAATTTTTTACAAAATAGTTAAGCAAATGAAGTTTCAACCAAAAACATAAATTTTCCTCTAAGAATATTACTCTTCTGCCAAAAGATTAAGTTTGAGCAAAATGAATTTTCAACCGAGAAAATTAATTTGTACAAAAAAGATGAATTTTTAAACAAAGAAATGAAGTTTTATCCAAAAAGATTAATTTTCTACCAAAAAGTTTAATTTTTAACTAAAATAATTAAATTTTGAGTTAAAAAAATTAACTTTCAATCATTTAAAACACAAAGTTTTCAACAAAAAAGTTAATTAAAAAATATACATTCTCAACTACTACAGTATAATTTTTTTAAATAACTTTTAAGCAAAAGAAAAAATAATTTTTAACAAAATAGTTCAATTTTGAAAAAAAAACTTTGAACCAAAAAGATGAATTTTCATCCAAGAAGTTTATTTTTCTATCAAAAAGCTTCATTTTTTAACGACAAAAATAAATTTTTTACCCTGCATTTTTTAGGAAATATTTGAATTTTTAACTAAAAATGATTTTTTATTTAAATAGTTTTCAGAAAGAAAAATGAATTATCATTTACGAAAAAAAATTTGTAACAAAATAGATTTTGAAACAATAAAATAAAGTTTCAACCAAAAAAAAATTTTTTTACTAAAGAGATTAATTTTCAACAAAAAGATCAAATTTGAACAAAAAATATGAATTTTCAAAAAAAAAGTGGAATTTTTTAACAAAATAAGATACATTTTCAACTAAAGCTGAAAAAGTTAAATTTTCGGATAAAAAAGTTCATTGTTATTAAAAAAGGCACCTATACAAAAATAATTTAATTTAATTTTTAAACAACGTAATTAAGTTGAATTTTTAACTTTTAAAGATACGTTTTCAATTAAAACTGAAATCGGTGAATTTCCAGAAAAAAAAATTTTGTATTAACTTTTTAGCAAAAAAAGAAGAGTTTTTGTAAAAATACATTAATTTAAAAATAAAAGAGAGAAATTTTTTCCAAAAATGGAACAGTTAATTTTTGGCGTAAAAAATTAATTTAAGTTGACTGAGAAAAATAATTTTTACTAAAAAGATGAAATTTTAAACAAAACTTAAAATTTTCTGCAAAATATTTGGACTTTTAAACAAATAGTTAAATAAAAAATATGAATTTGCAATCAAGCAGTTGAATTTTTAACTAAAGAGACGAATCTTTAATCAAAAATGTAATATTTAAATTTCAAGTTAAAAAATTAGCAAAAAAAACGTCAAGAAAAAATTAATTTTTTACCAAAAAAATACCAATATTCAATTAAACATATGAAATTTCAACTAAAAAGACACTTTTCATGAGCCAAAATAAAATAGTTACATTTTCATTTATAAAACATAAATTGTCAATAATAAAATATTTTTAGTTACAAAAATTAATTTTAAAATAAAATTTTCAAAAAAAAAATTCATTTTTTATCGATGAGAATAATTTTCTTATTAAATATTGTAATTCTAAACTAAAAAATAAACATTTCCATGCAAAAATGGAATGATTTAATTTTGTATTAACTAAATTTTTTATTAAAACTGAAATCTGTGAATTTCCAGAACAAAAAATTAATTTTTGAGCAAAAGCGAAAACTAATTTTTGAGAGAAAATTAAAATTTTCAGACAAAGAAATTAAGTTTAACCGAAAAGATGAATTTTGAAGCAAAATGAATTTTAATTTTAAAAAATGTTGAATTAAAATTTCTTTTTGAATTAAAACATTTCAATAAATAAAACTAAAATCACTCAATGTTTAATTAAAACAACATTTTTTAACAGAATAGTTAAATTTTCAAACGAAGAAATAAATTTCAAACTAATGAATGTTTTTCTTCGATTAAAAAAAATTCTCAGTGAAGTGTGGATTATAATTTTTAGAAATTTCTAAAGAAGATTGTTTATAAAATGCAAAACATTATTAACTTATTATATTTTTCACAATAAATTTGCCTAAAAATGTGAAGAATTTAAGTAAGATTATTGTACACATTTTTTTTTAAATAATAATGTTTTACTAATGCTTACATCAGTTTTAAATTGTTATTGAACTTTAACATGACATTAAATAAACAAGAAACCCAAAGTGCGAAGTTAGTATTTTTTTATTTTTGTAAGACATAACTGAGAGTGTCCGATATTGTCGTAGAAGTAAATATTTAATTTTTCTCAACTGTCTGTCTGTCTGTTACTCTTCCGGAACAAGAATTCCTTTATCATTTTTAATTAAAAGTTTCGTAATTAATTTTTATCCTGTATATAGAGGATAAGAAAGACTCTGGTAAATTTAATGACGTAAGTCTAAAGTTGGAAAATGATATCATAAAAATAATGGAAATTCCAATATCGTCAGATGCCTATTATTTTTTATTGATAATCAATTGAATGATTGAAAGTTCTATCGAATCAATTAGATCTTGATCATAGAGAAACGAAAAAGTGCACAATCATTTTGGTCCTTATTGAGATTATAGTTGTAGTCTTAGTATCCTCTTAGTCAGCCCCCTGAGAAATAAAAAATAAAATAAATAATAAAATGAAAATTCTTATCGAATGAAATGTTCTCGAAAAATACTAGTCATGCCAATTCTTGTCTGTTTTTATTTCAGTATTGGTTGGTTATAAAGACTGAAATAAAATAAAAATATATTTACTTCTGAGAAAAATTTATAACAAATAAAAATATAAAAATTTTAAATAGGAATTTACAAAATAGAAAAATTCTTGAGTTATGAAAATTTCTGAAATATAAAATAGAAATTAGGAAATAATGAGTAAAATGCTCTTATTTTTGTTTCTAAAAAAATATCTCATCTAAAAAAATGTTTACTAGAAAAATAATAGATCAGAAGATAATGAAATTCCCGAATTGTAAAATTTTCGAATAATAAAATGCGCCATTTGGAAAAATCTAAAATAATAAAATTCTCAAATAATAAAATTCTCAAATAATAAAATTCCCAATTAATAAAAATTCCATAATATAATGTTTCTCGAATAGGGAAATTTCCGAATAAAAAAATTCCCCAACAATGAAATTGCCAAATAATAAAATTCCCAAATAATAAAATTGCCGAAAAATAAATTCCCGAATTGTAAAATTGCACAATAATTAAATTCCTGAATTATAAAATTCCCAACTAATGAAATTCCCAAATAATAAAATTCCCGAATAATTAAATTCCCGAATTGGAAAACTCCGCAATAATACAATTGCTGAATTA
>JAAAKG020131180.1:0-14683 GCA_010014905.2 Druon quercuslanigerum | reverse complement strand
GTTGGCATCCTTGTCGCGTTCTCAGTCGTACCAACCAAGATAACAAATAAAACAGTTACGCCAACTACTTTTATTTGATAGAGAATTCAATTAGTGGTACAGATTACTAAAGTATTAGTAGCTCTGACTACTAAAATATTACTAAGTTAAATTAGTTACGAGTATTACAAACGGTTTCCTGAGCCGCATATTCGATTAGCCGGCGTTACTAAATGAGTAATTGTAGGAACCAATGAATGCTTTACTAATAAAAAGGTTGTAGCCCCAACTATTCATTTTCTCCGTGCACTAGTTGACACATGAGAAAGAAATCGGTTAAGATGGTTCGAGCATGTTGAGAGAATGCCAGGGGAACGGCTAACGAAACAAGTGAATCAAAGTAAAGTAAACGACAGCGTGCCCAGAGGCAGACCGCGGAAAGAACGGTTAGAATGTGTGAATGAGACCCTAGTTAGAAGAAACATAAGAAGCCATAGAAACGCGAGAGCCTGCATGAAAAAATGCATGAACGATAAAGAAGCTAGAGAAGTATGCCAGGACAGAAAAGTATGGCGGCAAATAGTTAATCAAAAGAGTGTCAGTACAGTGAATGACGCATGAAACAAAAGAGCTTGGATACTAATGGACCCAAGTAGGGAACCTCACATGACGACTTTGTGAGAATCTTTACTTGGGGTGATTGCTAGGGAGATTGATCAGTAACCTGGGTCGGAACAGTACTTCGGAATGAACGTGTTATTCAAATAAATGACACAAGAAATTTAAATCAATCTACAATTTTTATAACCCCTTCCCCACCGAGTGAGTCACGCCTACCCCTAAAGGGAAATGGCCTAATGGTGTAATAATAATAAAAAAGACAATAAAATTATTCTTATCTTACTTGAAAGACCAAAAAGGTTCACCAATTAAAATTCTTGAATAATTTAGAATTTATATTTATTAGTTCTAATATTATTTAATTAAAATGATCGTTCCAGCACTATGCTGTTAGAAAATTGGCAGTGTCCAAAGATAATTATTTTTTTTTAATTGTCGATTGACAAGACTTTCGAGTTACAGAAGTATTGCATTAAATGCTTAAAAAATTAATAGTAAGAAAGAGAAGCTTTTAAATCATGAACTAAAAATTAAAAATGGAATATAGTCCATGTAGTTGCATAAGATTGCAATCGACAAAAATTAAATTTTACAGGAAAGGTAAAAAACCAATTGTAGGGTTAAGCATTTAGAAAGTCATCACCCACTGGTGCTTTACAAAAATACGTATTTCAAGAAAATAAGTCTTATAGGCATAGATTTACACGAAAAGAATACTTGTTGCTATTGTTATTATTCTTCTAAATTTTAAAAAGAAGTGCCTACAATCTACATGTGCAAAAAAATTGCGTACTCAAAATTCGTACTCAACTTGCGGTAAAAATAGCCCCTTTTCCAGCTCTAATTGTACCGGCAGAATATGGGTATTTGTAAACAAATTTTCGTACCCGTAGCCACGAATTTTTTAAAACCCTAAATAATATTGAATATACGCAAAGAATTAATTTGTATATGACTTTTATTACATGTGGGCTACGTGGAAGAAGCATAAACAATGGTTAAATAGGTAATTTCCGTTACTGCAGCAATAAAAATAATAAACAGTAACAATAATTGTATAAAAATCTGAACTTTCATTCTCTGTTTACACTGCTACTAGACGGGGGTATGTGACTCACATGGTACGTTATATTTTTCAAAGTGTAATACGACTCCAAGTACATCAAACCTTACTGACTTAATGTGTAATTGTTAGATTAAAATATCACCATTAATCGACGCGTAGCGTTATAAACTAGAAGGATGATATTTTATTAATTAAAATATTATCTCTGTATTTGGTAGTTTAGAAAAATTAATTTTTCTGTTTCATTTAACGTAAATACTTAACAAATTTTTCTCTGCGTGATACATAACTCCATTTTTTACATCCTTTTTCGTTCTCTTCTTTCTACTCACTTCTTTTAATTTTTATATGCATCATCACGACCTAATTTCCGTCTGATTAATGGCTACCTCTACAATAGTATTACAAAGTAAAGGTGAGAAATGATAGCTTTTTTTGGCGTATAATGAATTCTGCATATCGCGCAGCTGAATCGTAAATTCTTCTGACGTCACTATTTGTGATAAACGTTTTCGATGAAACTTTAAAATGTCGTTTGACCCGTTTTTTAATCCTCATTTCACTATTCATTTACTTCTTGAGTTTCACCATAAACATATTTTGAGTCTCATATTGTTTTTGTACGAAATACATGTTGGACTTCACATTGTATTTACAATAGATAATTAATGATAATGGGGCAATCAGTTTTACAATACCATCTCTGTAGAAGATAATAATTAAAAGGTTCTGTAAAAATGACAAATTAGAAGATATTATATTATTATATTCTTACGCAAGCACGTCAGTATCAAAGAAAGTGACACATGGCAGACATTGGCTGCAAGCAAGCATTACCTTCGGTACCACGTGGCTATTTGCTTGCGGTCGGAGAATGAAAAAATTCTTTAAACTTCTAGAAAGTAATGGTAATATTCCGCGGTTAATCCTTCAGAAAGTCTCTTGAGTCCTTCAAATCTAGCACTTTTCCTTTCGGTGCGATTGTTCCGGTCTATATCTGCGATTTGGGAAAGTTGGCATTGTTTCTTCGCCTGTGCAAAAGAAATATACGTGAATAGGGTAATATTGTATTCTTATTCATAGACAACATTCAGTTCATGTACATGTTTTTTGATTATTTTCTGTCGAGACAGGTTGTATAGATTGATTAATCCGATCCATAAATATTTTTCTCGCAACCTGTCGATATATGATCATGTTTGATACTCATATTTTAAATTTTATGTTGGGCAGCTAAACTTTCGGTGTAACTAGTTATGTTAGAATATAAATTTATTTCAGGACATTTAGTAAATTCTACTAGTAATGACAGTGATTCACTGAAATGAGGAAAATGTGACGAGACAACGTGAAAAATTACATCAGAATCTCTTATAGGTTCAGTTTCTCCATGCCTAAAGTGAAAATTCTACCTTGCACATATTAATTCAGTGATCTCGATAGAATAATTTTCGGATACCATTAAGACATCGTCTAATGAATTTAATTTTATTAAATCTACGTTGGCTCCCGTGTCAATGATAAATTAAGCTTTTCATTTATCGTAATTAGGGGATGAAACTTCTATGGCTAAGGATTGCATATTGAATAATATGCAGAATTCTTTGCATTTTACTACATTCGTAAGTTTTTATGACACTCCTATTTCTCTGTGCTCGTTGTTGCGTCGGTTCGACTAGCGGGGTTTTAGTTTTAATGTTCTGTATATTTGTTGGAATAGGAGTTTGAGTACGGGGTGGAGCGTGCTCCATTATGTGAATAACATGAATCACGATATACAGTGGCTTGTAGAGAAGCATTTGGAAAATTAGGACGAGGGCTAAATATGTTCGGATACTTGTATGGCGGAACATATTTATGTGGAAAATGAGAAAATTGAGGCAAATAAGGATATTTTTCTTATTTCAGTTTGATTTTATTTTAAATGGAAAGATTTGCAAGTATTTGAAGTAGTTGCAATTGGCATATCAGGACTTGAACTATGATCCCATAAACCTGAATAACTTATTAGACAATGAATATCTTGGTTCATAATAAGCATTTGTAGAATATTGATCATTTAATTGATGTTTTGATTCGTATTCGAGCGCGATTTTCAAAGCTGCGTCTTAATTTTGTGGGTTTCGCGGTTCTACTAAGCTGTCAGGTACTTAATATACTACTATACTACTATATACTCTCAGGTATACTACGTTTATGGACTTGAAGAGCACAGTTTTTATTTTATGTGATCTATGACAAATTATGATTTTTTTAAGCTTTTTTCTCGGCAGTATAACGAGGTTAGAACCGAATGAGTTACGCTTACTCCGAATCAGTCACTTGACTTAGTCCGTGGCTATGATCAAAAATCGGATTCACCCGAGTAAAAGTTTGAAAAAAATAAATAATAATAAGATGGTAGAATATAGTAAAACATAGAAACCATTCAGAGGTGACTTGTCACCTCTAAGGCTCGCGGCCGCTGTTGAAGTATGACAGCGGTAAAAGACGAACTCCACACTACACCATGCTCCTTGTCTTCTACCTACAACATCATCGCAAAAGATTTCAAACATGGTATTAAATTAACGTAAAACATCTTCATATCATCATTCACTTGACTTAGTCCGTGGCTACGATGAAAAACAGGCTTCGCCTGAGAACAAGTTAATAAAGAATTATAAACGATTCTGGATATTTTTTAAGTACACTCTGACGTAACTACGCTAAATTCAACAATTTTGTTTGTAAGGTAATTTGTATGAACTAATATTAATGTTTTAAACTTTTTTCTAGCTACTAGGCTAGAAAAATACTTGGACAATAGTAAAAGAAATTACGGATGTTTAATTTTGGATTAAAAACTAGAAAAGGGTACTAACTGCTAGGAATACGATAATTTTGAATACCTAGTAATTTAATGAATGAAGAAGGACTGTAATTTTCACATAAAAGACTAAAAAAACTCTGAAACAAAGCCCAAATGATGGATTTGGAAAACTCGAGAGAAGAATTAAATTTAGAAAAAAAACCAATATTAAAAACTGAAATTTTTTCCAAGTACATGAAAAGTTAATTCAGGGAAGTTTGTATATTTATAAACGATGGCAGGTCTTGTGAGCACGCGATATACAATTGTCTGTCTTAATACTACACTAAATTTAACTTTTCAAATTTCGATGTAAATTTGAAATTTACAAACGCAAAAGTGACAATCCCACCGCTACCACCAAATCAGCTGTTACCCAAAAACAAGGCGAGGCTAGGTTATAAATAGGATAGGTAAGGGAGGCTAGTTTGCTCATTACTTTAGCTTGTTAAGGCCTTACAAATGAATCAATGTTTATTATATAACAAAATAAAAAAGGAGATAGAGTGATATAAAGTATAGTTGCTACGTCTCTATAATCGGAGCACAACGGAAAGATCTTCACGCAGAGTTCACTCCCATACTCGTATCTTGCATCTTTTCGCGTAAGTTGTATTCATTTAAGGTAATACCTCTAAACGTTAGATTAATTGAAAATAATTTCAAAAGCACCTCCCCAACACAAATTCGGAGCTGCACACTTTCCATTCAGAACTGCACACTTGTGCAGAGCTGCACGTTAGATTTTGCTCTGAGCTAGAGTAAATTATGTACTATCAACGATCAATACTGCCCGTTCATAAGTCGAGCGATCATACTCGAACCATAACATAGATGGAGTCCACTCGTAAGTTCCTTCACGAATGAGTAGCGATATCGTATTTGCCCGGAAAGACTTAGTTGACCACTCTATTTAGCTACAGCCGAAGGAACTCTGTTCACTTCAGTACTTTCTTGTTTATTACTTGACAATGATATAACAACTCGCGGTTTTTAATCTGAGATTTGAGTATTAACAAAATTGACGTTAATACAGAACTACATAAAGTATTAAGACGATCACTAATGATGCATCCAGGGTTAATTATAGTTCTTCATTTCAATGGTGAGGATAGTGGTTGTCTTTTTTCATTTTCATATTCGATGTAAAACGCACAGCACGTTCATTGTAAAATGCACGAGCACGCTTGTTGTAAACACGAATGCGTCATAAGCAATACAATAACGAATATGACATGCTTTATGTGAAAACGAGTGTAACGGGTTCGGTGGAAATTCTTCAAGGTTTGCTGCATGAAGTATTCTAAGTCATATTTCGTATTTTATATAGATTAATTAGTTTTATAGACGAAGTCCTTCTGGGTTATTTGGGTTTCTTTATTTATCAATTGGTTATTCATTAATGTAGGTTAATAGAGGTTCTAGACTAATTCTCTCATCCTTTTAGAAATTCGATTCCTAATTCTATATTACTTTTGTAGATATACATTACAATGTTTTGGCAACCATTCAAAAACTATAATTGACTTTTGACTGAAATTCAGTATCGTGTAGAAATGTCCAGGTTAGAATGCCAGAATAAATTAGCCTTTAAATATATAATAATAAAATAATAATAAAGGGATACGTATTTCTTAGTTCAAACAGCAACAAAATTTCTTAGGAATTATCAACTACTGAAGTTAACCTTCCTATTGTCAAAATCTGCCGAAAACTGACAGATTTTTTTTGAAATGCTGAATTTTTCGACTAGTCACATGTATTTGTATATCTATTTTTGTAAATGATGGGAAAATCTTTAATCTTTCGAATAATCCACATAAAATATACAAATGGATTTTCTCAAAAAGTCAATCTTTCAAAATTTTATTTTAGGGAAGATTGTTGACAAGATGCGGTACATTTTTCATACATTATTTGGCAAAAAACAAAAGTTTTCATTTTTGTATAAACTGCTAACAAAAAGCATAAATGTGAAGAGTACAAAGTTATTTATAATAACTTTTTAAAGTAAAAAATCTTTTATACTCTTTAAAAGATAACATTCCATCGACTGAAATGTTTACGAATATTGTTGACAAAATCATAATTGTTAAGTTATTTATCACCACTTAGTAAATTTGATTTAGGATAACATTTTTTGTATATTTTTATATACATACACAATTGTTGATGAAAATAAAACTAACCTCTTTCATGAAAATACAAAAAATTGAAATAAACTATAATTTACTGAAAGATAAATGCTCTTTTTAGGGAGTGAAATCGTGTATTTTTTGCAAGAAAAAAATTGGATTTATTCTGCTGCTGGCTAAAGCAAAGAAGCTTGTGATGAAACGAATGGAACTGCACAGCATCATGGGTAGTTTGTCTATGCAACCATGTGCACTCATGATCGAGTGGTGTGATAAAAAATAGTGTGTGACACTCAGCCCCTAGTGGCACTTTATCCAGTGTATATCCTAAGGGGTAGTTACACCGAAAATGGTAGTTACAAAATTAAAATGGTAGTTACAAAAATGGGTTTCGGTAATAAATATGAACTATAATTTTACGACAGATGAGAGTATTTTCCAATACTAAATTTATTGAATAGAGTGCACAAACTAAGATTCTCATACACCTATACATAATACATGTAATACCTATTACATAGGCTTTTCGTTTTTTTTTTTGCTCGTGGTAGTTACAACAAATCCTTAGGCTATACCCTGACTTTATCTTGTGTAAATTTCTGTACTCGTCCTTCATCTCGGGAAGTGACTTGGATTGGAATCCCCTTGGGTTTTTAAATTAGGACTATATGTAACCTATTTGCACTTACGATCGAAAAATAGTCTGATGTGATAAAAATAGTGTGTGCCACTTGGCCCCTTTGTGGCCCTTTGCATCGTGTAAATTGATGTAGTTGTCCTTCGTCTCGGGAATTGAATTGGACTCGATTCCCTCTCTGGTTTTTTGATTAGGACTACGTGCAAGCTATTTGCACTTATGATCGACTAGTGTCATAGAAAATAGCGTTTGACACTCGGCCACTAAGTGGCACTTTTCCTCGTGTAAATTTCAGTAGTCCTCCTTCGTCTTGGGGATTGGATTGGATTTCTTCTCTGGTCTTTATATTAGGACTGATATGATTAAAAATAGTGTGTGACCCTCGGCCACAAATAACTTTTTTTGTATAGGAATTTGTATTCTTAACAACTTCACTGTTCAAAATCTTTGGAATTCTACAACACTTCTACAATTCAAGCGTAAGGTAAAATTGCAGATACGTTACGGGAATGAGGAAATTACAATACATGTATTGTAAGTGCTGTAAATCGTAGACTCACCGTCGAACATTCCAATACATGTATTGAAGCGTTTGTAAGTCCATAATTATGCACAAGGAATTCATGAAATTCAAGCAATTCATTTCATGCAAGGAGTTCAAGGAATCCATGGAATTCACATAATTCATGAAATTCAAGGAAATTATGGAATTTACGGAAATTATGGAATTCACGGGCTGCATGGGATGCGTGGAATTCATTAAATTCACGGAAATTCTCCGAATTCATGGAATTCAAGGAATTCATGTGCTAGATCCCAAAATAAAAAAAAATTGATGTAATCCCTAACTAGGCGCAACTAACATATCTTACATATTTCATACATATTTCAGGCTAACTCCTTGAACAAGAAGGCGAACTGTACGGACCAGGCATTGTAGACTTAACGTATGTCCCACGATTCACATGTTATAATGTTCTCAAACTTTAAACGCGTTTCCTCGTTAAAACTTACTCCTAGAATGACCTCGACCTTTTTCATTCATAAACACCTTAGCCGAAGTAGTGCAGATTGGACCCGAACCATACATTGGTCATGTCTAAAAACTTTCAGCTGAATTTGAAGGTCATCCTTGACAATGAAAGAGTCATAGAGGGGGGTTTGGGGCTGCCGAGTGGCCGGTCCCGGGATGGCGTTCCTCTTCCGCGGCTGCCCGGCGCGGGGTGGCTTCCACCGACCGCGGTCGAGCCCATGAACATCGGCAGTAGTTTAGGAATCGCTCGTGTACAGGATTATGCACAGGATCCTCTGAGGATTCTATACAGGAATTTTCTGCCTGCAGATTTCTGTAGATATACAATGGAATATAAAAGAATCCGACGTCGCATCTTTTAACAACTGAAGGCTAACGAATCGAATCTCTGACTTTTGACTTTCCAATCATTTATATGACACGAGTAAAAACTTTTTATGAATACTCAGGAAATACATTATATTTAATTCTGCTCTGGATTTATATTTAAAGACTAGGATTTATTCTGGATTTTATGATTTTTCTAAATGTTTTCTGATCTCACAAATGATTCTTCTTACAAAGTCGTGAATTTAATTTCTGCACATATATTTGTCTTCTTAAACGGTCAAAAGAAACGGTCTCAAACTGCCGTCGGTAGTGTATTAATAGCGATTTATAAAATTCAAACTTTCGATATAATGTCTTTGCTAAACGGCTTGAAGAATTGTGGTGCAAGGAATCCATTCCAACGATGAACCTAAAAAGGATAAAAGATAAAATTAAAATTTTAAATAGAAAGTACATGAAAATAAAAGCTTACTCACCTAGGCGTAGGGATTCGTCCTCTGTCCAAAGTCTTGTAAGACAATTTCAATCTGAAGCAAGTAAGATTTTTTAAATAGCTGCCTGTCGATGCGATCTTACCTCTTCAGAATATTGTAAGTGTGAGACGCTTAAAAAAGTACCTTCAAGGGAGCAACAATTTCTATTAGATCAAAGGGGTCTCCGAATTATGACAATGGCTTCAATTGATATCTCTATGACGAAGCTGCTTGATCGAACTCAGAAGAAAGCAGAGAGGACAATTTATTTAACAGAGAAAGAGAAAAAATGACAAAATTTGGAAAGGTGGCGATACAAAAAACATTATAGATCCATATAAAATGAAAAGGGAGAGAAAAAAGCTAGAGTGGAAACAACTCAATTCCAAAGAAGCTCGGAAGGATCTCTCCTTGTAGTATGCTTTGATGATAAGTAAAACGAAACAATTTATTGCGAAAAAGAAGACGGTTCTCGCAAAAGAAAATCAGTGGTAGAAGAACATATATTCCTTGTATCGGAACCAGGTAGCAAATACATTGGTCAAGTTAACTCCAGTAGCTGTAACGCTGTGGATATCTGCAGCAGCATTTGAACTATCTTCACGAGAATGGATACGATTTAAGAAAAATAAAAGTTATTGGTGCTGATGGTACATCTGTAAATACAGATCATATTGGTGGCGTTAATACACTTATAGAAAAACACTTGGGTCACATTCTTCAGTGGCAAATTTGTCTCTTACATTTTAATGAGCCTCCTCTTAGGCATCTCATTACCCACCTTGACGGTAGTACATCGGGACCTGCTTAATTTTCTCATCCTATAGGGAAGAAAATGAAGACCTGTGAGCAGAAAACAGTGGTGAAATTCAAGAAAATAGTTATTGACCTACCTGATATAGACCCAGAATGTCCCAGTACTGATCAAAAATACCTCTTGGAAGTGTGCAAAGCTGTTTGCAGCGGCATTGTTCCTGATAATCTTGCGAATAGAGATCCAAGTGCGCTTTGTCATGCTCGGTGGCTCACTGCTGCGAATAGGATTCTTCGTTTATACGTGTCTGAACGCAATCCCTCCAAAAACCTACGAATCCTGGTAGAGTATATAATGAGAGTTTACGCAAAAGTATGGTTCATGATAAAAAAGAATTGGCAGTTTTATCATAGTAGCTTTCACGTATGGCAAACCATCCGTCAGTCCAGGTTCTTACTAAAAAAATTGCGTGAAGCCGCAGTGGATCCCTGCATTCAAACGAATGCGTTTGAACTGCATCCAGAAAACTTACTCATGGCAATGCTCGTAGATTGCAGGTGGCAAATAAGGAGAAAAGCTTTTTGATATTATCAAAAAAGCTCGACAATATCTGGGCCAATGTAATTCCTCCTCCTGCTCTGGCTGATCTTTCAGAGCAAGATATGGAGGACGTTGTTAACTCCTTGAATAAATTCAAGGAAAAAGTCCCTCTTTATCTCTTCCATATACAGGCAGTAGAGCGTACTGTGCAACTTGTCACACAGGCCTAAAAAAAAGTGTGTGGTCAGGAAGAAAGAGATGGTTTTATGAGAAATACCATATCTTCTCGTCTGAAAATAAAAAAATTTAGATCAAAGCAAGATTATGCTTGCAGCTTTTAAGATGCAAAGCTCCCTTATGGTTGTTTGGTTGGGTAGGAAGTGGGTGGGATTCGATATGTAGTCACCTTCAAGTGGTGAATCCTGAGTCTTCTTCCTAAAATTATTTTCTGAAAGAAGGGCACTTTCTGAAAATGTGCACTTTTGCACTAAATTAGATATTGCAAATGAAACACTTCCAAGGTGAAATATAGTTAATGAAGGTTTCTACTTTGCTTCTATGATCTTCTTCTTCGCTTTACATCACTTTGGCAAAAAAGGTCCACATGAAGTGTGTTTTCCGAATTGCCTAAGCCGATTGAAATGAAATTTTTCACATGTGATACTGACAACAGACACAACATTTTCCACTCCGGACAGAAGTCGAATTAGAAAAAGTTTGTTTTTCGACCCACCATATTCTCTATTAGAGATTTAAATTTCAATGTATTCTTAATATAGATATGTACTGTGCTACCTTCCACTACATTGTTACTTCTTCGATATGCGCCAATTACATCATATCCCTAATAACTACTGCTGAATCAGGAATGTTTGGTTTCAACCACGACTCGGATACTGCGAAAATATCCAAATCGTGAAGGTGTATAATATCAGCTACATCATTAATTTTAGGTAAAAGAGATCTATTATTTATATACGTTTTAACGTTTTAGTCCGGAACAGATGCGTGCATGAAAATGAAAAGGACCCTTATGACCGGTATGTAGATACATGCAGAGTCATATTCCCGAATAAGTTCCCGGCATTTTATGTCTAAAACGAACCCTTAGGGTTGAAAAACGAATTGCCAGTGTATTTTTGAAGTTGGAAATTCGAAAAACTGCTTTTCGAGGAAACCCATTCAATGTTTTACATAGGGTTGGCGAGAGCCATAGGCGCACATGTTACAATTTAATAATAATAATTGGAAAAATGAGGAAAATCAGCGGCTTCTTAAATCTGTTCTAAGAAAAAATGATTAAAAACAATAATAAATTATTTAAAAAATTAATATTAACTTCTGGTTATCATATAAAGTAGTATTTTATGTAATAGAAACAATTTATATTATTTAAAGACCAAAAAAATCACAATTAGCGCTAGAAACTCGCGAAACTCAATTGTTTCCTTACGGGGTTATTAGGAACCCTACAAAACAGACTTTAAGAGGATATATTTAAAAAAGATGTCTTGATTTGTATATTCTATTGCTAATTGTGAGAAAAGTATTGAGTTTCAATTCGATACACCGAATATTGAAGATTCCCAATACAATTTATTAAAAGGTCTTTTTTTTTCTTATGGGAAATACCTGTTAAACGTCCAGGACCAGCGGAACCTCTAAATATAATTTAAAAAGGAAGCATGTTCGAGGTGGCGAAAGAATTTGAAAAAATTTAAGGGCGATATGCATGGAAATTCGAAAACATCCAATGTATTTTGAGACCACTTTATTCTACGATGAGGGCCTTCCTGATTATAATAAAGATAAACTCCTAATTAAATCATTGGTGTGCTAAAGTCTTGTTTTATGGCGTTGACATTAATTTTAAATGTTGAAATCTACAATTGACTACCTTGATTTACGCAGGTAGTATGCAGAATAGACACCAGTTTATTATGGTGTCTGTACTGTATACAGAGTATAGATACCATAATAAAATGGTGTTTATATAACTGCGATTATATACTATAATCCGTCTTTCTCATAAGTATTTATAGAAAATGACAAAGCTGTCAGAACATAGACCTAAACTTATTGCATGTTCAAAGTGCACATTTTTTCCCCTTTTTAAACATGTTTGCTCTAAGAATTTTTGTTGGCGCAGTTAGATAGCTTGTGGGTCAACAAATCTCAAAAAGCAAGAAAAAGGAATTTACCCGGATAGCAACAAAAATTCGGTCAATATTTTCTTAAATTGGAAATGCAAGTTTGAGAATATCGCATTAAAAGTTTAGGGTAAAATTCGTTTGACCGAGTAAATGTCCAGGGGTATTCCAGCATGGCTAAAAACTACTGCACAGCCGTAGGTTCTATAGAATGTTGCTGCGCACCGAATTAGGTTATATAAATCTTCCGAACTGTCCTAAACCTTACCGCCGAATATTTTTTGCAAGCGGCTATTTTCGTGGTTGTTCAATATTCCCAACCTTGCATTTCCAGTTTCAGGAAATCTTCACGGCATTTTTTGTTCTTTCTGGGCATCTAAAAATTTGGTGCACAATAATTTATGCATCCAGCAGCACTGTTATCAAAGTTATCAAAAGTTACCGGTAAATTACCATTTTCCAAATTTCCGTAAATTTCCACATATTCCCATAAATTTTTATAATTTCTCGAATTTATGGAAACTTCAAATAAATTATCGCAATTTCTCGTTTTTATGCTTTATTATTACTAGAAATTTACTTACTTCGCATGACTACCAGGTTCTTCCCTGGTGGACCGAATGAACGCAAAGGATTCGCTCTTTTAAATTTTCCGTAAGAAGGTCACGGAATAGTTGCAATATTTTTTTTTACAGCTTTAAAAATAATAAAAAATACAATAACTGTCATTAACATAGTCTGAAGGCGACTTCAGGGGCATCTTCTTTCAGTAGCAGCATACCACTTAAGCTACTCTTGATGGGCTTTAAGTCGCCTTTAGCAGAAGTTACCCTGCCGATGAAAAAGCACTGAGAACCCACTAATGAAACGTACTGGGCCGCCACACAATGGTCTAGAAATGGATTTTCGCGGTCAAATTCGTCCAGAGGTCGTACTTTTTACCCGATTGTAAGTTTTGTTTAAACACCCGGCATTAAATTCCTGACAAACGTAAAGAAAGCCTTTTTTCATTTTTTGTTTAAACAAATTGCTGTGTTAATAAATATGGTGGAAAAAATAGGAAATTTTAAATTATTTTTTTTTATTGAAGTGCAAACAACGAAACTATACTATAAATCGTCGAAAAAGCATGTATAAATATTCACCGAATGTAAATAATTTGTTTAATAAACAAAATATTTGTTGGAAATAAATTTTCTAAACAAAATATGTGGTTTGTCCTTTTTTATCAGCGCAGAATTATTTTTTTATTGAAAACAAAAGAACTTAACACAGAGATCTATATAATAAAAAAGTAGTAAAAACGAATGTTTATAATTGTTATAAACAAAACACGTAATCATATCGTCAAAATGTACATTTTCCAAACAAAATTTTTTTTTCTAATCACACGATACTATTATGGATAAATAAATATCACAGTAATATAAATTACACCTTCCTAATATTAACTGTAATTGTTATTACCAAATGATGTAAACACATTGTCCCAATTTGAATTTTTCTGTCGATTTTTTCTTCATAATTAGAAAATACTGTTAAAGTCTAAGGAATACAAAATTTTTACAAATGTTACATTAAGTTGCTTACTGTAATTGTTATTAACAAATTACATTAAAAAATTCTCGAAATATGAATTTTTGATTCGAATTTTTTTCGTTTCAGTACAGTGCTGTTAAAATCTGAGGGATAATTATTGTTATAAATTTTATCTTTTGATTGTTTACTATAATTGCTATCAACAAATTATAAAAACAAATTCTCCAAATTTACATTTTTGTTCGAAATTATTTTTCTCAATCGTACAGTACTGGTAAGGATTCAGGGATAATAAATTGTTATAAATGTTACCTTTTGATTGTTTACTGTAATTGTTATGTCCAAAATACAATTATAAAAGCACTATATTAGCAATTTATAAGTCAAAAAACTGACTTTTTGATAAACACTCAATGTGAATTGCTGAAGGATGTGGCCAATTATTAGCAATCAATACAAATTTTGTGTTAGTGGAAGCTTCTAATGTGTTCCATAAGGGTTTACATTTTTCTTGCACCTTCTTCCTATTCCTTAACACACCTCCCACACACTTACTTGGTGGTGAGAGGGGGACC
>JAAAKG020131169.1:0-14684 GCA_010014905.2 Druon quercuslanigerum | reverse complement strand
CAAAAAGTGGACATTTGACAAAAACCGGGGGGGTCAAATTTTGCACAAATCTAATACCTTCTCTGATGAGAATGTAAACATATTTGGGAATTTATTGATAATTTAAAAAATATTAAAGTACCGAAAACACATTCTTTAGTTTCTCTTGACGTTTTCTCCATGTTTGATAATATCCCGTTAGATTTGGCTTTGGATTACACAGTAACAAAATTAAATTTACATCGTAACTTAAAAAAAATTTCAAAAAACGAAATCTTGGTAGCAATTAGAACTGTTTTCAATAATACAGTATTTCCATTTAACAATAAATTTTACAAACAACTGTCAGGTTGCCCGATGGGATCTCCTCTGTCACCAAATGTTTTAAATTTAGTGTTAGAACATATTAAAAAGAGAGCATTAGAAAAATTAAATTTTACACCAATTATATATAAAAGATATGTGGATGATATTTTCTTAATTATACCAGCCAACACAATTTTAGATGTCGTAAATATTTTCGACAGCATTTGAGAAACCTTAAGCCGAAACGTTGAAAATATAATGATTTTTTAACAACTACAATCATTTTTTTCGTTTGTTTAAGTTGTACTGTAAGATCGAAATAAGGAATTTGAGGAAACTTTCTTTAAACATTTTTGAATTCATATCTACAGTCGAAAAAAAGGAGAAGCAACTGGATTCTTGCTCCAAAAATTTTGTTTATATCATTCACTCCTTCTAGTTCTGATTTTTGGCACCAGATGATGTACCTTAGTCTACCAATTCCCAATAGAAGCCGATAAGTGGAACAGAATACCAAGATCGCGTCGCGCGCATATCCCAGCGCGATTAAGGAACAGCCAAACTAAAATTCAGTGAGGCGTGCTTCTAAACTTGAGGTAACGAAAGGCTTACATGTTATTTTAGGCTGCCATCAACTTACTTTCCGAATTTTATTTTGTAATTTAGTCCCATGCTTTACTTTATTTTATTCGAGAAATGCCTATTTATTATTTCACTTAATTAAGGGCTTTATTTAAAATAGTTTGCATACTTGAATTTAGTTGTTTCCTTAGTTCAAGTCAAATCTTACATCAAGTGAAATATAAGCCCAATTATTTGTTTTGACAGGGTAATTAACTACCTCACATCTTTTTTATGTAAATAATATATAAGAATAAACTTTAAATTTACTCTAAGGATCTTTAAACTATGAAAAATGTGTATTTTTGGTGTATTTCGAAACTCATATTTTTATAGGCCACTCTCTATAATTGTTTTAAGGTTATTCCTTGCAGATAATATTTTACTTATATTTTAGAAGAATTTTTTTGCATATATTATTTCAGAAAAAAAAGTTTTGGGGTTATTTCAAATAATTAATTATCATAAAATTAAAAATATTCATATTCTAGGCCTGATAATATCCCCAAACCTTTTTTTCCATAAAATTTAGGACATATTCTTTAATAAATTAAAGATACACCTCCTAGATGTAAAATAATTACATAAAAATGTTTAGAAACAAGGGCCCAAATTTTAGACTACTCCCCCCCCCAGCCGATAACATTCAATTGTACGTAACTCCTGATAAAGTAACTCAATTTTATTATTTATGAGGGTCTTCAAAGGTGTTTTAACGAGGTTCACAATAAAAATAATCAATATACATTTTTTCTCTTGAAAAACACCACAAAACAAAATTGGTATGGAAAGTATTGGTTAAGTTGTAGATGGTCAGGGGTCATTCACAAAATACGTGATACGAAAACGGGAGGGGGGAGGGGGGAGGGGAGCATCATGCAGGGGGGTGGTGTTTGAAGTTACTGAAAAATGTATCAAGTATTTTGTGAATGCCCCCTAAGAGCGCGGGTGCCCTGCGCCAACAACCCGCAGCACTAAGTCATGCTGCAGTTTCTCATTGGTCCTGATACTTGATTAAAATGATTTTTCTGTAATATTTTTTATCTCAAAAGAAAATCATACCGCCACTTATGAAAGCCTTAAAACACAGTTCGATTTTGCAAAGAGCGTGACGGAAACGCAAAAATACAATTCTTTTGCACTATCTCTGGAATCTACTCTGATAGTTGAGAAATATTCGTCATTTCCACAGCATGACATTTTCCCGAAGAGAAAGATTGTAAAGAGAAGAGAAGAGCAAAGCAGACAATAAATTCAATAAAAAAATCATTTTCGAAGCACAACTGTGAGAGGCATAGGAACACAAATCTACAACCACCCCAAAATGTGAGAATCAAGAGGACGCTATTAAATATTAGATAACCGTAACAGGTGTTCTGTACAATTAAAAGTTAGCGGTCCGGACGAATCATCAAAATTTGGGGCCCGATAAACTAGGTGCGCCCCCTTCACAGAATTTAAAAGGGTCTACTAGCACTGCAATCTGTCGGGATTTGAATAAGATGTGTGACCACAATTTTTGAAGCGAGGGCAATTGCTAAATTTTACCCCGCATCTGCTGTACGTCAGATAAATATTTTTATTTTCATATACGTAAAAAAGTGAAACTTT
Source organism: Druon quercuslanigerum (assembly GCA_010014905.2). Taxonomy (NCBI): domain Eukaryota; kingdom Metazoa; phylum Arthropoda; class Insecta; order Hymenoptera; family Cynipidae; genus Druon; species Druon quercuslanigerum. Next base: position 12,167 of record JAAAKG020131169.1, on the reverse strand, counting down.
CATTACCGTTGAAATCAAATGCTCAGCTGGCCAAGCCGTTATAAAAAGTAGTGCCCCAGCAGAACATATAATGAAGGCGAACTGCGCTTTAATCAACAGCGACTCCGGCTAAAAATGTAAAAACCATTTTATTCATTACATTATAAATTAAAGTCTTCATTATAGATAATTTATGCTTTAATGAAGTTATGAAGATTTCATCAATTCTATTCATCGCTTTTAAGAAAATTGTTTTGCATCTCTTGTTTCAAATTTTACTTATCATTCTTATTTCAGTCATGGAACTTTAAAAGTACGATGAATCCGAATATGGTCGCAATTTTTTTTTCAAAGTGGGTTATAACAAACTAATCTTAAGATTTCTTAAAACGAGAGTACAAGCAAATTACATTCTGAACGAAACTACCTAGCTACTTAATTCAATATAGAGGTTTATCCACAAAGTGAAGGCAAGACATGGACACAGCACGGCTAGTCACTGTAAGAAAGAGGTTCTATTCATCCAGGGAAGACAAGATAGGACTCTTGCTCGGCTATGCAAAGCAAGATGCAGGTCTATATAGCCAGAGAAGGCCGGATAGGGATACTGCCCTGCCAGTGAAGGCAACATACATGTCTCTTCAACCAGTAAAGGCCAGACGTGGCTACTGGCCGGTTAATCACGTTAAGATAGAGGTTTATACAACCATTGAAGGCAAGACAGAACTACGGCCCGGCCAGTGTGAGCAAGGTAGAAGTCTATCCAGCCAGTGAAGGCAACATAGGGCTACTTCCGGGCCAGGCAAGGTAATATAGAAGTCTATTCAAACAGTAAAGGTAAGATAAGGTGGCTTCCTAGTAAATTAAGGCAAGATAGAGGTCCATCCAGCCAGTAGAGACAAAACAGGGATACTGCCTTGCTATTCAAGGCAAGATGCAGGCCTATCCAGCCAGTGAAGGCAAGATAGGGGTACCTTTCAGTCAGCGAAGGCAAGATGGGGATCTTTCCAGCCAATGCAGGCGAGTTAAAGGTACTATTGACCAATTAGGGCAATATAGGGGACTGCTCGACCATTCAATGCAAGATACATGTCGATCCAGCCAGTGACGTTGAGATGGGTGCACTGCCAGGTCAGTCAAGGCAAAACAGAGGTCTATCGAACCTGTGAATGCAAGATAGAGGAACGTCTCAGCCAGTTTGGCAAGCCAAGGCAAGAAAGAGGTCTATAGCGCCACTGAAGGCAAGATTCTGCCCGGCCAGTCAAGGCAAAACAGAGGTTTTAAACCTTAAAGGCAAGCCGGCAGGCGACTCTTCCATTTGAATTTTTAGGCTTTAATGGCGCGGGTACTCTTTAATTTTGAGAAATCACAAGATTCAGTTTATTATACATTACTCAACGAAAAAATCAAATAAGAATAATCAAAAACGATTCGAAAGGTGCAAAATAGTACTTTACAGTGAAAGTGGTGCAAATGCTCAAATAAAGTTTCTTAAGATCTTATAGATCACAAATATATTTCAAAAATGACCAAACAACATTCTTTGAACTTTAAGTTTATAATATTTCGACATCCTGACATGATAGGGGAATTCTCATGCCCTAATCGCATTCAGCATACAAATTTCATGGGCTATTGGGTCTGAGAAATGTAGGCATGTGCATATATTATATAAAATTTATTTTACAATAAATAAATCTAAGCACTTTCCCACTCATTGTAAGAACTGTTTAGTTTTTTGCGCATTATATTTTAAGCGATACTTTGAACTCTACAAATTTTACTTTGTAATTGAAAAGTAAGCGAACAAAACATGATTAATAAATTGTTTAAAAAAAATTCAGATAATGATTTTTTCTTTGTAAATACACACACATATATACTTATATATATTGACCTTTTCTGAATAAAAACTGAATAATATCATTTACATTTTGATAATAACTTTAAAACAGTATTAAATTAAAATTTTTTTATTCGTTTCATTTATTTATCTGTCTGTTTCAAGGATTTTTTATCTAAATAGTGCATTTCAGGAAATTAAAATTAACGAATAAAAAATAGCTTTGATTAAAAAACATATTGGTGCAAATACGAATGATACAATGTTTTCATTATCCCATCGAATTTTTCCAATCTCAAGAAAATGTACTAGATTAATTAAAATCAAGTTTCTTCATTCTTGTACATTTCCTTGAAAGGTGAAAAATTCTTTTTGGTCAAAAAAAGACTATTTTGTCTGTAGTCCTATCTCTGGATTCAGTGCTACATTTTTCATAAAGATTAAGGAAATATGACATTAATTATACGTACAGTAAAAAGATGTACACCAGCAAAAACTATGCCAATAGTTCCCGTGAACATAGTAGAAAATATTAAAAACTGGATTGCTGATCTCACATTTTTTGCGTATCTGGAACATTAATACCACATTAAACAGTAAACTAAATTGCAGGTTTTATAATTCGCATAAACCATAGAATACTTAGTTCTCACTTTAATAAGTGTTGATGTTGACGAACGCATTGAAAGAAATCGTTTTTATTTTTGACATCCCGGAAATTATTCGCTAATAATTTGAATCTTGCGGTTGTATACCAAAGTAAACTAGCACACAAGCAATCAATGGTCATTCCTGATGAAACTTGAAAAGCGACAATGCTTTGGTGCAAATAAAGGAAACATCTCACGAAACTCGATTTCACCGAAAAAGGGTATTTAGCGTCAGTTGGAAAAGATGTTGATAATAAAAATGGACCACAGACAAAATTTAGAGCTGTCAATAAACATCCAACAGAGAGCACCAAATGTAAAATTACGTGCTTGTTTGCATAGTATTGCACAACTTTTCTTTCTAAGCCATTAGCTTCTTTTAAAAATGTTATCATTTCAAGAATTATGGCCTAAGATAAACAAATTTTTTGGTCAGCTTTAATAAATCGAAGTGTCTAGGTTTTAAGATATGTGGATATTTAGTGAAAAAATATTGCTAGAATATTATATTTGATTATTTAATATTGTAAAATTTACTGTTGAATAATAGAAATATTAATGAACTTTCAAGCGAATTTACCCAAAAAAATTAAACCTGAAAATGATGACGCTGAATCCTGCACACGGCAATTTTCATAGCAACTTGAGTAACAGCACATGAGAGACATATTGATTTTGACATCACGAGCGGATCATCCCAATCTTGATAAACTGAGTTTAATAATGGGAGAAGTAAAAGAATTGGTGATAAAAATGAGAGAAAACACAAGCTGTCCATTACAATGATCCTAAATTTAGAAACGCGATTCAAAGGGGGCCAACATACTGTCAAACATGTACTCATTTTTGTAAAGTTTAAAAGAGCTCCCAGCGTAATTTCAAGTTTCATTTTTATGTTTATTTCTTTATGTTTAGCACTTTAGCATGAGAAATATGTATAGACTTGAATTGGAATCAAGAACATATATAGTTAAAATAGCTTTCAGTAATATCTTCGAATACAGTTGCGACAATCGAACAGTTTCCATGAGGTAATTACTGAGCGTTAGAGGAGGTAAGAAGTGGTTTAATAATTTATCATTGATTCGCGGAAAATGTGTAAGGTTTCACAGGATATAGAGATAATTATACCACAAGTATCTATCGAATATTACCCTTCGTTCGTTAGCTGCTAAATAACTTAAATCAGAGTCAGACGTTCTGATGCGGAATTTTCTTCCGGGTTAGTGTCATGTGTTCTTCTTACTTCGTTTTTCAAGTGTAAATGTAATTAACAAAAACATTAAGGTAGTTGTTGCGCCAAAAGTCAGATATCTGAAAAATAGTTTTTCTATGATTTTAAGAATTAAATATTATAGATGATGTTATTATTTTTCATGAAACATGTTAAAACTTAAAAAAAACATTCATTTTATCAATGTTTTTGGCAATTGAATTTTTTTCTGAACGTCTCTTCTTACCAATTTTTAAAAAATGATTTCATTTTAATAAATGACGGCTAATTTTTACCAGGAGAATATTCTCTACAAATATAATGCATATGTATTAATGTTTCTTTGTGAATCTTATCATTTTTTGTAAAGACTAATTTTTTTATTTAAAATTACATCTGTTATAATATTTTGATTCTTAAAATCATAGAAAAACTATGTTTTTAAGATATCTGACTTTTGACACAACTACCTAAGTCTTCGATAAATCTAGCTGAAATATTAAAAATTTCTGCAAAGTAGGTGCACTTCTCATATATTTTGTATAAGTTTTAGTGTTTAAAAAAGATCCAGTGTCATTGGTTAGCATTTCATTCAAAGATAAAATCCAGTATTTTCGCAGTGAAGCAATATTTCTGAAATTACATAGAAATTTAATTTAAAATACTTTATAAATGAAAAAAGAAATATATACTCTCTAGTTTCTAATTTAATAAATAAGACTATATAGAAATTAATTCATTTTCCTTCGCAATCATACACGGACAAAATTTGTTCTGCAAAAATTATAGAAATATTCATAACACACTCTTGTCATTCCTGATAATCGCCGGAATTAGAAGAAAATTAACATTCCTTAGAAAGAAGTAACTTCTTTCTTCATATGAGGAAAATAAGAAATTTGTAAAGCAACATTAATAATATTAGTCTCCAGTCAACATTTCGTATGAAATGTATGCAGTATGAAGTAATAAAAACTTGTTCAAAATGAGTTTCTTTTTTCATTAATTTGTGACTGAAATATTTTTAATATGCATTGAGACAAAATAAACGTGACTTACGGTCTCTAGAATAAATTATTAAATTAAAAAAAGAATTTTTCTATACTTTACTATCTATTTTCAGATATAATCTTAATCATTCGATTTTATCTCAGGCAAAATTTCTAGAAAAGTTCAAATAAAATGGCGGTTGTTTTTCTAAAATTCTTGAAAGTGAATCTTCCCTAAAAAAAGGTATTAAACATTGTTATTTTTTAAGCAAATAGGTTTTAATATTTAATAAATATCTCCAGAGTTACAATTTTGGTAAAACACTGTGCTATGTTGAAAAAATTATTTTTGAATGATCGCATCTGGAGAAGTTTGACAAAAAATATCTCTTGCTTTTATATGATGTCTTGCATCTTTTACAAGAAACGGTAAAAATTAAATTAAAAATAAACGTTCTCTGCTTCGAAAATGTTCTAGCCCTGATGAAGAAATAAGATACCTATTTTGTATTAGCAAATATTTTTTTTATATTGAAAAAAGAAGGTGGCGTTGCTTTAAAAATTTTATTCACATGTTCTCAAAATACCATGTAGAAAATAAAGAGAAAAAAATATTTTTCATAAAGCTTTTCTAGTTATCTACACATTTATTTGAACATTTTTCATACGTTTAGTTGTTTGTCAGAAAAATGAAAATATTAGATTTGTTAGTAATAATTTTTTTTAATATGAAATAGTGGCTTACCAAGAACGAACCTCAACAGATATGTAGTACATATTACTATCTATTTCTCAAAAAATTAATAAAAATGTTAAAAAGTCCTCGCCGTAAAAATGATATACTATACACTGAGAATAAAGAATAGTTGGGGCTACTTTTATTAGTAAAGCCTTTTTATTAGTAAAGCCCTCATTGGTTCTTACAACTATTCAGTTAGTAACACCAACTAATGAAATAGTCGTGTTAGGAAACCGTTTGTAATTCTCGTAACTAACTTAAGTTAGTAATATTTTGGCAGTAAGAGTTTCTAATACCTTAGTCTACCCTTGTGCACAGACTTTTCAAAACTAAAGGTCCAAGCATCGACAGTAGTGATTTGGTGATTCTGAATTCTCTTTTGTTAAAGCTCCTTCGGTTTTAAAGAATGCATTCTCATGACGTATCTCGTGCTTCGCACTCGAATCTATTCCTCAAATTGTATGTAATTTCCATAAATGTATATTATTACAATAAATAACATGAATTGGTAATAAAACAGACGTAGTTTGTCTCGTTTAAAGCGTCATTTTTGAATTTTGAAAAAAGCTAAAAAACTTGACCTTTAGTTTAGGACACTAAAAGCGTGTACCAAAGGCAATAGATTAAAAAAAAGGTAATAGATTAATTTTTTCAAAAGTTATCGTGCACACAGCTATACATACATACGTACATACATACATAAAAACAGACAGAGAGACAGACAGACAGACACATTTGTAAAAAATTGTTTTTCGGATTCAGGGGTTCTCAAAATGTGGACATTTTCACAAAAATTGGATGGGTCAAATTTTTTATAAATCTAAGACCTTCTCTGATGAGAATGTAAAAGTGAAATCATTTGTCACGAATAATTTTTTGATAGTTCTATTTATGGTTTTATTCGTAAAAAATAGCATTACAAACATTGAAAAATTTAATTTTTTTAAACCCGACACATGAGACCAAAAAAAAAAAATTAAAATACAAAAGCTACGACAAGAATGTGCCCACGCAGTGGGCAGATTTTTTTTGTCTGGTAATGATGTTTTTCACGATTAAAGCGAAAACTACCCATCCTATCAAAAAGTGATATAACACAAATTTGTAGATATTTTTTAAATGCACAATTTTTGTCTATTCATCTTTTACGGTATTTTGTATAGTTTAGCCGAAAAATGTAATTTTTGGATTCTCCATTATTTCTTATGCTGTTAAAATTTGAATTTTTGATTTTGCAGGAAAATTCAAAAAGTTATTATGATAATCTTGTAGGATATTCAAAAAGCAACATTTTTCTTTTCTTGACTTTTTTTCATAGCATACATTATTTGGTTAAAAATGTTCATTCTCGTGTTTATTTGGAATTTTTTATATGCTATATTTTTGGTAATTTTTGGTTTTATGCATTTTTGGTTTTATCCGTACAGAAAATTTTTGAATTTTTAAAAAAGTGGTCTTAAAAATTTTCAAAATGTGCTCACTTTTTGAATTTTCATTCAAAATGCCTGGCTAGCGAACTTGAACTTTAGTTTAGGACACTAAAAAAAAGTAGCAAAGGGCAATCTAATACATTAATTTTTTAAAAGTTATCGTGGAAAGAGACAGACATACAGACATAAACACATAAATACATAGATGCATATAGATATACAGACATTTGGACATTTGACAATAACTGAGGGGGTCAAATTTAACACGAATCTAATACCTTCTCTGATGAGAATATAATAATTAAAGTCATATAAAATATTACTTTTAAACTAAGAGTCTTGATTTCTAAAACTTTTTATGATTTCAGGAATTTTTACAAATAGAGAAGAAGAAAAAAATCTATTGCCTATTATTTTGCAATAGTATCTTTTATCTTTTATATTAAGACATCGCACCCAAAGTCGAAAATGTTCGAAAATGTTCCAAAAGTAAAAAAAAGTTTTATATAATTAGCCGCTATAATTATCTGTGTCTAGCAGCTAGACACAGCTAATTGAGCCCATATATAATCCTAGTATTCCTAAAAATCGTAAGAATGACTGATCTTGAGGAGGAATTTGTTTAATCCTGCATAGGCTGACCAACTTTTTCGACCATTTTTGTTTACTTATGTTGCAGTGTCAGGCCATTTCAACGGATTTTTTTATATATTACGAATATGAAGTCAAAAACCTGTATTCGCAAGTTACCGGTAATGCTTCTGATTTTTTGGAATACTTGACTTGTAGATAAAGATTTAAGATTCCGTTTTTGTCCAAATATAAATCTCTCACGTTACGTGTGTAATAGATCAAATTTTTCTTTTAGTTTAACGAAATTTCCCAGATAGGCCAAAACCTATTAAATTTCTTTTACTTATTCAGTATTAAAATCTCTTAGAAACATTTAAAGAAGGGGGCTTTTAATCTTTTCAACATTTTGTAGCTCGTGCAGCAGCCCCAAACTGAGTTTTAGACTTTATATATGACAGATTTATTCCATGTACTCTTCATTTTGTATTATTTTTATATATTTTTTGGAAATAAATACTTACCAGAGAACAAACAACGACAGGGCAGGGAATGTTAGGATGGAGGGAAAAAAGAAGAATGAAGTGGCGGTTTTGGAATTGGAGAGATGGAAAAAGTTGGGGGTAATGCGTAACAAAAATTGGTTAAAGGAGAAGAAGGTTTTCATTGATCAAGATTTGACGAGGAAGGAAAGAGTTGTACAGAGAATGCTAAAGGAAAGGGCTAGGAAGGAGAGGAGTGAAGGGAGAGCGGCGAAGTTAGGTTATCGGAAAATAAAAATGGAGGAGAAAATGTGGGTATGAGACGAGGAGAAAGAGGTTTTGAAGGAAGTGCAGGGGAATTCGTTTCATGGGAAGTAGGGTGGAAGACTTACTAGGAGAGTTTAATGAGAGAAAAGGCGTGAAGGGGGTCGGTACCGGGAAAGGGAGAGCTTTGAAAGAAAATCGAAGGATAAGCCAAGAAATAAAGAGGAGGAGAGTCTAAGAGACTGGAGGGAGGACGCATGATGGGCGGTGGCGAATGGTATGGTAACAGGGGACGAAGAGGAAAAATACACGTATGTGAGTAAGATGGGGGTATCAGTAATGGACTATGTGATCATGAATATGCACGGGTTGTAGGAGAAAGAGAAATTCGCAGTAGAAGGTAGGGTGGAATCAGACAATCAGTCATTAAGTTTGTGGATAAAGGGTGAAGTTGGAGGAAGGCAGGTTATGGAAGAAGGGTTGTTAGAGGAGATGATGTCACGGACGAGCGAAGCCATAGAGAAGTATAAGTACTTAGAAATACTATATGCGGTGATGTCGGCAGATAGGCTGTGGGGACATGTTGAGGGGAATAGCATACTGCCGGAGACGCAGGCGGTATGTGTGGATTATGCCACGGGAGAGAGTATAATATTTGTATGAGATAGGAGAGCAAGGAAGTCAGGAAGTTATAGCGAGAATAAGTTTCGGATGCGTGGCAAGTATATGCAGGAAGGTAGATGCAAGAAAATTGTACTTATTGTAAATAGAAGAAAAGTATTAGGAATTAACCGCGGAGGCAGAGGCTGGCAATTCGAGGAAGTAGCTACATGCGTGCGAGGCGAGGAAGGCAAGGTCATAAAAGTGAGCGGCTTAGAGTTAATGTGTGGATTGATGTTAGTTCTTATGGGGTAGTTGTAAGGAAATTCTGTAAAAATGAAAGTACAATCAAACAACCCTTTTTCCACACCCTGCCTTTCTTCAACTTCCCCCTTTATCCTCAAACTTAATGGCTGATGGTCTGATTCCACCCTACCTTCTACTGAAAATTTTTCTATCTCCTACAACCCTTGCATATTCATGATCACATAGTTAATTACTGATACCCCCATTTTACTCACATACGTATATTTTTCCTCTTCGTCCCCTGCCACCATACCATTTGCCACCGTCCATGATGCGTCCTCCCTCCAGTCTCGTAGACTCTCCTCCTCTATATTTCTTAACTTGACCTTCGATTTTCTTTTGAAGCTCTCCCTTTCCCGGTACATACCCAACTTCCCATGAAACAAATCCCCCTGTAATTCCTTCAAAACCTCTCTCTCCTCGTCCCATACCTAGATTTTCTCCTCTATTATTATTTTCCGATACCCTAACTTCGCCGCTCTCCCTTCACTCCTCTCCTTCCTAGCCCTTTCCTTTAGCATTCTCTGTACAACTCTTTCCTTCCTCGTCAAATCTTGATCGATGATAACCTTCTTGTCCTTTATCCAATTTTTGTTACGCATTACTCCCAATTTTTTCCCATCTCTCCAATTCCAAAACTATCACTTCATTCTTCTTTCTCCCCTCCATCCTAACATTCCCTGCCCTGTCCTTGTTTGTTCTCTGGTAAGTTTTTATTACCAAAACATATATAAAAATAATAGAAAATGAATAGTACATGGAATAAATTTGTCATATATAAAGTGTAAAACTCAGTTTGGGGATGCTAGACCAGCACAAAATGTTGAAAAGATTGAAAGCCCCCTTTTTTGAATGTTTCTAAGAGATTTTAATACTGAATGAGTAACAGAAAGATAAACATATTTTTCATATATTTTTCATTATTTTACATATATTTTTCTCATCCCTATTTTAAATTATCGTGAAATTTTGGTTGAATCAATGAACCTGGAAAATGTTGCGGATTTCACGTATGAGACAACTTAAATCAAATAAATTTTGATTCTGGATCTACTTTTTATCTAGATCTTTATTCTCTACTTTATTCATGACGTAATTGTAAACGCAGTATAATTCGTCAACTATACCATACAAGTTCGGTGACACTTCCCTTCTAGCGGTAAAGGTCCCTTTTAGGCAAATCACCTGTTTATTGTTCATAAATGCTTCAAAGGACCAAAATCATAAATCCCTTACGAGTAAATCTCCTTAGGAGGAGTAAATGTGTTTCACAACACGTGGTCGAAAAAAAAAATATTACCGTGAATATATAAATGCCAATTATTAAGCCTTTTATTTTTATATGGCCTGTCGCTCAGGATCTAATCTCTAGGTGCTGAAAAGGTAGCTACTGTTACGGCGCCTCGGCTGGAGGGCGGAAGTAAGGGGGCGAGCGTCTACAAACCGTTTAAGGATACAATTTTTAGAAGACTCTCAGGTCTTATTTATATTCTAGAGAATATTGTGTCTCTTTCTTGCCTTCAATGAGCAGATATGCTCACAACAGGGTATAGAGGTATTTATCTCTAAGTCCCTTGTACACAGCCTGGCCATTGGTGGAAAGATCGTAAATATTTAAACTCCGATTTTGTTGACCAATTTACAGGGTTTTACTCCTGCAGTTGCTCGAGAGAGCGGAGGTAAAATTCGGAGATTAAAATATTTCTCGAAAATGTGAGGCTTCAGCCTAAGAAATAAAATTTTATTATTTAACGCGTCAAAATGAGCGACATTTATCCTTAGAATAACGGGAGGCTCGAAAACATGTTAAAAATAAAGTTCTAAGATTTCATTAATCTAACACGCAGAAGATCACAAAGATAAGTCTCCTGTTTCGATGGGCGTAGATTACTTGCGTATTTTGCCCTGTCTCTAATTCCTGGTACAAAAAAGGTTCTCTAATCCTATGGGTCAGTTGCGCATATTCAATACCTCTTCGGTAATAAAATAATTTCATCCTAATCTTTTGAAATTTGCCTGAGAACTGGTGTAATAAATAATATATACAACAGATCACTAGACCCTAATGAGAAATGGGCGGAGAACTGTAAACTATTTAGATGCAATGCTTTCAGTTTAAACCCAAGATTCTGTATATTAAATGGAAAATTTCAAGCAGTGCCGGATATATTTTTAAAATTAAAGTTGAGAATTTGCGGGGGTGCAGTAGATTTGCGTTAAATAATGGGTCTCTAAAATGCATAATCTTTAGCAATATGCAAAAATGAAATTGTTTCATAGTACAAATAGTGGATTCATAAATTTTAGCGTAATGCAAACCTAAAAATTAAACAAAATTTAAATACTCGTAACTACCTAGGGGTGACAAGTGGTGACATTCCTGATGACCTGAGCTTCTGACTTGCATTTCAAAGTAAAAGCTTTACCGAGTAACATCAAAAATACTCTTTTATTTCACGATGAAAGCTCGCTCTATTTTAAGTTAACAGGGTGAAAAATGGTTGGTTTTTGATAACTACAAGTTTTGCAAAAGTTATGTTCTTAAGAGTGGCAATATACGTTGGCCTGTATTGCACTCCTTAATATATCACCTCCAGTATACCTTAAAAGGGACCTCCCCATCATTAAGCTTATAATCCTCCTAATCCGTCCCTTGAAGATCTCATGCGCAATTAGTTCATGGCTTAAGACCAACCTGAGGGGGACATGCGCAACTAGCATCCTCCGGTTTTAATAGCTTTAGAAGATATTATCCAACTGGGCACTCGTGAAGCGAACTTAACCGAATAAAATTCCAGTAACTTGGAATTTTTATTCTTTTAGAAGAGAATTATCGGACAAGTTCCAGAGGGTTTAGACTCTGGGCTTATCCTACAAATTCGCTTCTGCGATCTGTGCTTTTCAGCTACAAGATCGAGAACCTTGTTTTTCGGTTGCGCTGCGTTTTTTTTATAGTCTCACTCCAGTTTTCCCTTCACGATGTTACGCAAAGTCGTCGAAGAGGGAGTAGCTGGAGTCTGCACTATAGAGTTTCTCCTGTGAGATGCTGCTTTTCAGAAGGATCACACAGGAGATATTACTTTTGCCTATCCACGGACAAAC
>JAAAKG020131168.1:0-37748 GCA_010014905.2 Druon quercuslanigerum | reverse complement strand
TTCAATATGTCAGCATTTTAAATCGTTGCGCGTCATTTTGCTCGCACTCTGATTTGGCGTGGTTTCTTCTTTCCGTGTATAGAGTGTACTAAGTACAGTCGAGCCATTCTGCACACGCGGCGCATGCGGCACAGTTACGCGCTTGCGCAGTTTAAGAAAATATAGCACCCACATTTCAAAACGGCTGATCTGTCAAGGTTCGGAGTAACCAGTGCCCCGAACTTGGAGCACACCCCACACCAAACCGAAGTACAGCGATTCTCTCACAACTAGCGCGACGGATTTACGTTAATTTTCTCTGTGTAGCAACATTATTAAGGAATCTCTTCTCCCCGAAATAACTTCTTCTATGACATGTGGTTAGTAGAGTCACTAATGATATTTTTCATCAGCTTCTCTCCCTGATTATGATGTGGTGGCGAGATCACGATCTTATCTGGGGTCAATATCACGTTCTCCAAATTCCCTGTTAGAAGTACTCCACATACTGCTAGGACTGTGCGGACTGGAAGGACTTTCTTGCCGACTGGAAAAATGTGTGCGCCCGTGGGAAGTACTTGCCTGCTGAGCGGGAGAACTTCTGTGCGAATGTAATGCTGTAGGATTTTGGATGTTTAAGTCACTCACAAAAACGGCAGGACGAACGCGTGATTGGTCTATTCTATGGGAGTACAGACTATTTATAGGATCCTCCGGCACTACTATTTCCGCCCCGATAACCCTTTTCAATGGACTTATGTTTAATTTAATTTTTGCGGGTAGTACACCCAGTGAAACAGCCTTCATTGGAATCAACTTATATCCACCACGTCGTGATTTTATGGCAAATCCAATTATGTACTGTTGAGAATTATCCAGTCCTACCTTTACCCTTCGTTTCGATGTTTCTGCAGAATCGCCGTATACAAAATTGGGAATATCAATTTCCGAACTTTCTCTACAGCACATCAGAGAAGATAATTCTGCAAATACGAATCACAGGTAGTAAATTAATTATTGTTTTGACTGTTCAACTAATTGAATAAATCATTAGATGAAGTTAAATAATTTTTGAGATTTTGATATATTCTAAAGATATCACAAAAGAGGTATTACAAAAATAAATAATAATTGATTACAAGTATTTTGTCTGTAATTTTGAATGGTCCTGCTTAGAATAAACACATATAGTAGATTTTCTAACATTATATTACAAAAAATTTTTTAACGCTGCGGTGTTTTGAACCTACATCCATATAATTACAAACCAATGAAAGAACCTCATAAGCCACACCTCAAAAAAGTTGAAGAAAAAAAACATTTTTTAAGTGCTTTTTCGTATTTTTTTATTTTTGTACATCGTATATAATATAAAATTTAAAAAAATATATGTATAAAACAATTTAAATTGATTAAAATTTGTAGGGTTTGGTAGCATAAGCGCCAACATTTGGCACTTAGGTTGACAAGCACCTAGGCCAGCCGCCATTATTACTTCCGTTAAGTAAACTCTCTGGCTTCAGAGTTTATAAAAATAGTTGTAAATGAAATCCTCAATGAATAGAATCGATTTTTTAAAATTTTTTGTATGATTCTTTGATTCAAAAGAAATGTTATTTACGACCAAGCCGATATTTATTGAAAGCCTTTCATGCAAGATATTTTCGATAAATCCGCGCTCCCTTGAATAATTAAATTTTTCGATAGAAAACTAGAAAAGAAATAGAATTGGTAAAACATTTTGAAAATCAAAAATAGAACTAAATATTTATATGTTGCAATTTTTACATGTTTGTAGCTTTTTTCAATCGCTGTAGATAGCAGTAAGAAAGTTTACATATTTTTAACACGCAATTAGCTGTTTTAAATACTGAATTAGGAAACATTTTGAGATTGCCATTTTAAGATTGTAAACAATTTTTATTTTCGTCCACTTTATTAAAAAAAAAAGAAAATATTTCGACAAAGGAAACAGAGTAGGCTACAGTAACACTTATTCAGTATAACCTTCTTCTGTTTGAATGTAATTAAAAATGTTGCATCATCGACTTGCTTTATTAAACTTTTCTATCTTTTATTACATTCACATCAGAGAAGGTATTAGATTTGTGTAAAATTTGACCCCCCAATTTTGGTAAAATGTACACGTTTCGAAACCCCCTTAAATTGGAAAAACAAGTTTTCACGAATGTGTCTGTCTGTCTGTTTGTCTGTCTGTTTCCACGATAACTTTTGGAAAAATAAATCTATTATATTGGCCTTTTGTAAACTTTTTTAGAATCCTAAACTAAAGCAAGTTCATTAGCCAGACATTTTGGATAAACATCCATAGAGCCTATTTTTAATATTTTTGAGGCCATTTTTTTCAAAATTCAAAAATTCTCTGCACGGATGTTCATAGTATTTAAAAAAGCAAACAAATTATCCTATTGATTTTTTTCACAAAAAAAAACAACCAGAGTTATAGCATTTCCAAAATTCCAAAAAACAGACGAAAATGAACATTTTTTCATTCAACAATTTTACATTAATTCGAAGATTCTCAAATATATAAATGTCAAAAAATATACACCTGTATAAGTTTTTGGCTTCGTACCTAAATGAAAGCCGGGAATGTGAAGATGAGACCATATAAACTCCCATATAACACAACGCTGCTGAACCCCCCCTCTTTCTCATTATTCAAATTTTCATGGGACATTTAGTGAGTTATTATTAATTGACAAAGTCTGGATCGCTGCGGTTTGGGATAGAATTTAGAAGTTATAAAAACAAGTCAGGCTGCTATGTATACCGCATGTGTAACTTTTAAGTCGTAAAAAGAATATTGTAAATAAGCAAATTCAGTTTTTGAAAAAAAGCAGAAGTTGCAATAAAATGTTTAATAACAAAAGTTTAAAAAAAAAAAAAAAGAATGTGCATTGTTGAAATGCTGAAAAAAACCAAGAATCCAAGGAACAAATTTGGACATGATAATCACCAAGGCTTTGGCACTCGTACAGCATCCTTATAAAGGAAATACAAATAAATAAATAAAATTTATTCGAGCAGGCAGGAACAGCAACGAAACCACGCTACTCTTTTCTTGACATCCGAGAATCAAATTTACTGAAATTTTCTGCTAAATTAACATCTCTAAATTGCAAAATCTAATAAAAAGTGCGTAAATATTACAGAAAATATCCGTTAATTCATAAAGTAACTGGAAATTTTGTAAACTCTGCTGAAAGTTCGGTAAGCATTATAGAAAATCTGTGCTGTCCTAATGTTGTGAATTTTCTGTTTAATTAGGTATAAAAAGGGGTCTCAAAAATTTTCAAAATGTGTTTACTTTTTTAATTGTTATCTAAAATGGCTGATTAACGAACTCGTCCGTTTTTTTAGGACCTTAAACAGGTGTGCCACAGATCGTCTTGATTTGTTCATTTTTACGAGAGTTATCGTGTTTACAGACAGATAAACAGACCTCATCGCAGAAACTTGATTTTCGGATTCAGGGGCTCTCGAAACATGAAATAGAGTAGACTTTTTCTATAATGGAAGGCAACTTTAAAACCTAACATATTATGGTCGTTAAAAATGTCACTCTGGACGCATTTTACAAATGCATGTTTGAAAAATAATGTATCATAAAAGTCTGCGTTTTTGACCAGATGATTTCAATGCGATTTTAATTATGTTTAAATAAAAATTAATAATAGATAAAATACTTATTCTAGAATGATAAAAAGATTCAGTAATCAGCGCAATACACTTTTAACTTTAACCTTACGTAAAAATTATCTGTAGCACACTTTTAACCTTTCTTTTTTCTGTGTTTGGAATAGGAAATGAATGCAATATGAAGAAAAGTGTAGGTAAAATTTTAGATATTGTTTTGCTTACCTTGAGGAAAAGCCGTCAAGATTGTGAAAAGAGGAGCAATCAGAATCTTCATTTTCTTGATGTAAAGGAATCCAGCTTATGTAGAATTTTGAAACGAGTTTCATTTACTAAAACGAACAAAATGAGTTTCATTTATGAACATTTGTCAGTGTAGCCGAGTCGGTATCTTCTTCGAGCGACTAAATATTACGACACTTATTCTAGGATGTACAGTTATTAGGAAAACATTTTATTGAAATAATGAGGTAACAAAGTTCAATAGCAGGGCCGTCAAGACTTGTTTCGGGCTTCGGGGTTATACAGGGTGTACCAGACCCAACTGTCTGCCCAGCGGTCACTGTTCTTGAACTATGATGTAACAGTTCTAGAACATAAAAGTGCAAGTTCTAGAACATAAAAGAAACAAGTTCTAGAACATTATAAGAACATACTTAGAACATTGTCTGAGTAATGTCCCCAAATGGAGGTAGCAGTTCTGTAACACTGTTACAGAACCATGTTCTGTAATAGTTCTGCAAAAATTCCGAAACAGTGTTATAAATAAAAAAAAATTTTAGAACAATTCAGAATGATTGGTACAATGTAACCGCGTTCTGTAATAGTTTCGTAATAAATATTTAACAATGTTACGTTTTAAATTTGTTTTGTAATCGTTCTGTAACAATTCTGGAACAGTGTTATAAGTAAAAAATATATTTAGAACAGTTTAGGCACAGTGTTACAAAGTAACCATGTTCTGCAATAGTTCCGTAAGGAATATGTAACAGTGTTAGGATGTAAATTTGTTCTGTAGTCGTTCTGTAACAATTTTGAATAAGTGTCGAAAATTCTCTTCAATTCGTGTACAGTTTAACTAGCAAGGTTAAAAAGTAAATAAACATCATATCAAAGAATTATTCTGAACAAATTTGAAGATATTTTTTATTGAAAAACTTTTGTCTCTTTATTTTTTTCGTAACGTGTGTTATTTACCCAAAACTTAATTTTTAACATTTTAATTATTAATTTTTACGAATCCAAACTAAAAAAGCGCGTTCCATGGAACAATGATTACAAACAAATTTATAGATTTGTCAAGTTTAAAATTTTTGTTTATCAATTTCTCATTGGACCTTGCGCCGTTACTCCTGAGATTTAATTTTTTAATTTTGAATGCAAAGCAAAAACTACGAATTGCATAAAATTATTGTTCAAAGAAAATTTGATGCTCTTTTTGCATGAAAAACTTTTGTCTGTACATTTGTTTCGTAGCTTTTGTTTGTACCAAAATTAAATTAAATTACTTTAATTACGATTTTTTACGAAGAAAACAAAAATTACGCTTCCTATTAAAAATGATTCACTACCAAATTTGTAGATCTTTCTTGGCTGGATAATATTTATAAAATCATCTTATTCCGTATCTTGAGTGGTTTGACCGAAAAATTGAATTTTTTATTTTTTATTATATTTTTTTGGGTCAAAGTTTTTCTTCCAGTTTAGGTATTAAAAAAGCTTTCCAAAAATAAATCGAACCTGATAATTTTTTCGAAAGTTATCGTAACTGCAATCTATAGACTACAAACAGACGGTCGTTTTGGTTATTAAGTGATTTCGCCTTCCTCACATGAATCTATAAGGGATGTTCAAACAACCCTTCAAATAGTTTCAAGCAATTTTCCTCTTTGAATATCTTGTCTAACTTAATTTTGAATTGATTTTCAACACCAATATTATAATTAATAAATCTTCCGTGATTTTCGTTTCTGCGAAATGTCTGTTCTAGCGAAAAAAGTGTTTGAGTCTATTTCAATAGGAGGTTTAACATCTATTAAAGATTTTGGCAAGGGAATCGAGATTAAGTAATAACTAAAACGACGAGAGATTTTATAAATATTATAAGGCTTCTTTAAAAGTCATTTAAAGATTCAAGGTAGAAACTCGACATTTCCCAACAGTCAAAATCACTACATATTTTTTTTTGTACACTAAATTCTCGCTTTCATTCGAGTGTCGGGGGTTGCCTTTCAATAGGCTTGGACTGATTACGGGGGGATCGAAACGTCAACAGTGCTGGCAGCCTGAGTCGTACCAATAATAGTATTGTAACGTTTGAGTTACAGAAGCATCCTGAAAATAGGCAATAGGATTATCTTCTGTGCGATCCTTCGTAAAACTAGCATCGCAAGGGAGATATCTTAATGCGCAGACTCCGAGAACTCTCACGCAACCGAAATCGCATTACCCACAGAGGGAGAATCGGAGCGAGAATATAAAAAGCGCTCCTAAGCCTGAAATGAGGTCTTCTTGATCTTGCAGCTGAAAAGCGAGGGTCGAAGGGGTGAACCTGAATGAATACATGGAAGACTGTTTTCTTCCTCTTTCTGCCTTCCAACCATCACCTTTTGGAAAATAGAAGTTCTTCACAATATCTGCTTAACATTCTTAAATAGCTATTTTGAACCTTCCACGTCAGTGAAGTCCTCCCAGTAGAGAGATAAGAAAGACTTTTCCTTAATGCTGTCAAAAAGAAGAAAACATACTTAAGAATTTCCCGATCACTCGGCGTTCAGTACAGAATCTAGATATTTCCGGTTATCCTTAAAAGCAATTTTCTCGAGAGAACTTTTACTGGCTAGAAGCCCCTTTAATAAAATTTGGTACTTCGTCGGCCAGAGGCCAGATCTCACAAGAGATATTTCTTAATTTGCAGTTGTCCGCTCTCATTCAATCTCCGAACAACGTCAAGGACTCCTTTCTTCTTGGTCCACGCTATTTAAATGAAATCGGTTGACCAGCTATCAATCACCCTAGAGCACTTACGAACAATAGAGAGACCGTTTTCTAGCTACCTGTTTAGAGTATGACTAGTGGTGAATGATAGAAAAGGAGAGAAATAACTTGCAGTGTTAAAAGGGACTTAAGTTCCCAAGTTTAGGAAGATATTTCCAATTTTAAAAATAGAATAGCAGAAAAAAGAATCTCTTGAGGATAATCCTATTTTGACATTTGAACAATAACAGAAATTATTATCAGGATCAAGTTCGAATCTCGTCAGTGTGAAGACTATAAAGTTTAATTTCTCGAGTATGCGGCTTCTCTATCATTTTCGAAATTATGTGTGTGCATTTTAAAGTTATGTTTCCTATTTTTCTACGTTTATATTTTAAATCGAATCCTTATGGCGCTTTAGCTATTATTCTTACGTTAGAATACTAAGTGAATATTCTCAGTATGCAAGTATTGAATTTTGTTTTGTCAGCAGACATTGGAATTTATTATATAAGCGCGATGATACCAAAAAGTTTTTAGAGACGAATACTCGCTAGATAAAATAATTCAGAGACAAATCTCGGATAAAAACACTGGGTGTTCATTAATTTTACAACGCGATTAGGGAAAGAAAAATGTATGAATAGTTAGCTTTGGCCTTATTCAAATAAATAATTGTGTGCCAGAAGAATCTTAGTATTTCTCCATGCGAATTACCCTTTTTATATTAATAAAATATTATTTTTGTTAGAAAAATTAAACATTCTAACAATAGTTAACTTAGCCTAAAGGTCAGAGGTTACAATATATATATATACATAATTTTGCAAACGCTCTCGCCCTGCTCCCCTGAGAATCTGTGTGAGCCAGCAATTGGGCACCCCGATTCCAGAACGAGACATAACTCGGTAAAGTTGGAGGGAGGTTGTCCCCTGGCAACTAAAAATCGAAATTTGAAAATTGGATTTTTGAATAATGCATTCTTATAGGAAATTAGATAACGCATCTTTTTCCACTAGCAATAAAGTTTAATCTATTATAGTTTTCAAAATAACCATGATAATGATTTTTTCTTCTGATGAAGATTTGTAATTAATTTTTGGTCTCTCGCTCGTCCGCAAATCTACAATTTTTAGAATTTTTTGATGAAATTTGAAGACAATACTCTCCAAAGTATCCTTAAAACGATGATATGAGCGAAAAGTGTATATAATTATTCATAACAAAATAAAAAATTGTTTTCTAGGCCATTCCGAATTTAATTCCTTATAATCCTCGATCGCTTCGTTTTTCAAGCGAAGTTTGAGCAAATATAAACTTTATGCGGACAAGTTGTTCAGAAAACTATAAGAAAGTTTTCTGTGAAAACCTTTTTCCAAAAAACTGAATAGGTAAATAATTGCGAATGTAAAACTTGAAGCGCGCGATTCAACAATCCATGTCTATTATACGGACGAAATCACTCGAAGTACAGCTAGCGAAGGAATAAAAATATAAACAAAGGAATACCTGGAGTTATATAAGATGACCTTCAAATGTCGTTTTAGCTCTCCTAGCGTCATAATAGTTGTAGTTTCTGTAGAATTATAGATTATGGAGTTAAATAATATTTCGTGAAATTCATAGTGGAAGGAATTCTCTTTTTTCGAAATGGAAAAAGATTCACAGGATACTATTCGTGCTAGAAAACGCACTAGATAGCGTAAGTGAATAATGTGTGAATAATTATTTCTTGGTTTTACTTAATGAAAACAAATTGAATAAAGTGAATAAATTCTGAAGAATTTTTCTTCTAGAATGCATTAATTATAATCCTCACATGAATTGTATGGAAATTCAATAGATTTTTTTTAGAATTTATGGGTAGCAAAGTGGACATGGATTTTAGTTCAAATGATGTAGAAATTGGATTAGAATATTTATGTGAGGATTCTATAGAATACATTCCACATAAATAATATTTTATTATTTAATATTTATTGTTAAATTATTATATAACTTGTTTATTGGTGCGTCATAAAAGTATTCAAACTCTTGGAATATATCATAATTCGATATTTTTCATATTATTCTGAACACTATCTAGTTTTTTGAAAAGAGTTTTTCACAGAAAACCTCCTTATAGTTTTCTGAACAACTTCTCCACAGAAAGTTTTTATTTGCTTAAACTTCGCTTGATAAACGAAGCGATCGAAGATTATAAGAAATTAAATTCGGAATGGCCTGGAAAACAATTTTTTATTTTGTTATAAATATTGATATACACTTTTCGCTCATATTATTGTTCTAAAGATACTTTGGAGAGTATTGTATCCAAATTTCGTCAAAAAATTCTGAAAACTGTAGATGTGACGACGAGCGAGAGACCAAAAATTAATTACAAATCGTTTTCAGAAAAAAAATTAATATCATGGTTATCTCGAAAACTATAATAGATTAAACTTTTTTGTTAGAGGAAAAAATTCGAAATCTAATTTCCTATAAGAATGCATTCTTCAAAATCAAATTTTCTAATTGCGATTTTTAGTTGCTAGGGGCCAACCAAGCTATGTCCCGTTCTGGAATTGGAGCGCTCAATTCTAGGAAGGCCGAGAACGGGGTGACTAAAAGCAAGAGTTTGGTGTAATATTAATGTCAGAAATGACTGAAATAATTTTGGAATATATATCCTAACAGAAGAGGTCGTTAAATTTATTTTAAGGGTTGTTTTTAAAATCATTGGAAAAAATAAAAAGCGCTACCTTGCCTTTACTTTTCAGTTTCAGTTTATTTGAGCTCAACAGTCAGAGACAAATTACAGAGCTACAGAGTTATTATACGCAAGTAATAGGTGAACAATTTCGTATTTAATTTTTAAGTTTAATTCTGGTACCGTATTCCAAAATGTGTCCAGTCACATTGGGAAGAGATCAATTCCTTCCTGTGTATTTGCGCCAAACTTATTCAGATTTCTACACATAGTGTACAATGACGATTTATTAAAAAAAGCTGATGATAGATAAAGTTGTTCTCTACTATGCGTAAAGTGCTCAGAAACTAGGTTATGCTTGAGGAATGGTGATAATTTTTTCTGAATTTCAGGACAGTCTATTATTCTTCGAATTATTTTTAATAAAAATATAATTCTTGTATAGACAAGTCTGTCCTTCAGCATAGAAATAATATATATATTCCTTATAGTATAATTATCATGACCAGGTGGCGGATAGGTGCCGCTTTCCTTCCAATGTAGGTATTTAAAGAATATTTTTTGACAGCTTTCCACCAAACTTATATACTTTTTAAACTCAGGCGACCAAATTATAGATCCATAATCCAGCTCTGATCTTACGAGCATTTTAAATAGCGTTTTCGTATCATCAGTATTTTTGAATTGTCTACATATTCGTAAAAAAAATCCAAGAGATTTATTTGCGCTTGCTATCATTTCTCTATCAATTTAGCTTTCTCAGTTTTTCTATATAGTAAAATTACATGATCTATACTTTATCAAATTTCTTCGTTAGATCTGTGTAAATGACATCAACCTGGGTATATTCAACAACTTAGGAGCGAACAAGTTTCCTTGATGGAAGTAAAAAGATTTAAAAATATAGAAACGTATGGATAGAAAAAGATACAAATATTCAATCCTTCACAAGTGCACACATTGCATCCCACAAAACTCTATCTTTTTCTTTTCACGCCCTATCCGTCGCGTCTACTAATATCTATCTCTTTGTATCCCTGTTCCTATCCCTTACACTCACAATTGTCTATATTTCTCTATCACTGATTCTATCCCATGTGGTCCCATGGGCCTATCTTTTTCTATCCTTGTTGTTCACAAATGCCTATCTTTATCTATCCCAGACTACCCACTATCAACGATATATCGATTTCATTTCTATCCATTTGAATCCACTCCAAAATTTAATTTTCTTATCCATTTCGAAAATAATCTGATATTTTAAATTTCAAACTTTCGCAAAATAGTAATAAACCTGTAAGGGTTTATATACCTAACAACAATATTCTATAGCTTTACGACTTACTAGTCGAAGTTTGAACTGTGCAAAAGCATCTGCTGATCCTCCAGTCATAGAGGGTGTAAATGATTTCAGTTGTGTCTGACTTTTACAGGCAGTCACCTACTGGAAACCGACGGTATTAAGTCAGGGATGTACCTAAAGAAGTGCGCGCCTCGCTAAGGACAGACGTGGATAAGCGAAGGATACGGTTGGATAGAACAAATAGGATTCAAGAAGATAGGGCTATCTTATATTTTAGTAAAGATGGAAATGGATTCACGTGGATAGGAAAATAGGAATTAAAAAAAAGACGAAATTTAAGATTGCCCAACGAATAGAAAAGGATAGAGGAAGATAAGTTTAAAACTTATCTACCTACATAAGGGTAAAACTTTAAACATTTATTACAGATTATATATATTTGAGTTTTAAAATTATTTTAAAATTTATTCTTACGTTTTTTACACAGGCCCAAGTTGATGAAACAATTTTAATTGGGACACCAGCTTATGAGATTCCAAAAAAATATCTCATACAATTTTTCAAGGTAAGAATTTGATTTTAAAATGCAACAGTAAACAATGTCAGATACGAAAATATGTTAAAACGAAAGTTTGCACGTCTAAAAAGTTCGATGAAAATAATATATTTGTTCTTTCTAGGTATCTTTTTTAGTTTGCAAGCCAAAATTAAAAATTACATTTGTTACTTTCTTTTATAAGTACAATTTTTTTTAGAAACTAGAATCAACAGGTGGAGTTTTCAAGAAAATCTTATAATCAGCATCATGTGGGCTGAATCATTTTTGATATTGGGAGAGTTTTTTTCCTAAAAATGTAATTTTTTAATTTTTGTCGTACACTGAATGATCTTGCAAAAGAAAAAAAAATAATTTAAACATTTATTATTACTTTTTCTTGAGACAGACTCGAGTTGAGAAAAATATTTTTAATCACCAGGTTGTGAGATTCAGAAAAAAGATCTCATACAATTTGTTAAGGTAAGAATTTTATTTTAAGCTGCAATAGTAAAAATATAGTTTAATTGTATAATTGAGGCGCCGGATGCATAAGCTGCTTTTTTATTTTTCGAATTAGTTACGAAAAACTTTTTTTCTCTGATCAAAATATTTTGATTTTTTTCACTTCAACTCGCAGCGACCGATGGCGTTAGCAAACCATCAAAATGTTTATTTGAAAAATTGTTAATATTTTTTTTCGAAGACGGCCCATAATTCGTGCACAAACAACTTCTAACGTTTCGGGAGTCGAGAGAATTTTGAGCAAGCGAAAACTGTCAGCAAAAGTCGGATGAAAATCGTTAGAGAAAGAAAGAAACTTGAATTTTATGAATTGGAATATTATATTATTTCTTGGAAAAATCTATCGCAAGAAAAATATATTAGAAACACGTGAAAAGTAAATTCTTGGCCGCAGAGTAGGCAAAAAGTAATTTATCAAAATTTAAAAATTAATGATGTATGAAATATTTTAATGTTATTTTACAATATTATACACAATTATTATCCTTGGCACCAAAAAATATCAATGTATACATTAAAAAACACTTTTTTATTAATAAACAATGATTTGTGTATATAGTGTGTTTTTAATTACAAAATCTTGACGGGCTGTGAGTCACAGTTGCACCTAACGCTGGGGTAGCGGCTTACTGGCCAGGGAGTAATTTACGCAGGAGAAAATCTATCGCGCCGGCAAATCACAACATCAACAGTTTGTTAACTACTACTCCAATTGATCTGAAACTTTCCAGAAAACTTCCTTGAACCTTTCTGAAAAACTTTCTCGCCGACAGTTTTCGCTTGCTCAAAATTTGCTTGACTCTTGAAACGATAGAAGTTGTTTGTGCACGCATTATGCGCCGTCTTCGAAAAAAACTATTAACAAATTTTCAAATAAACATTTTGATGTTTTGCTAACGCCATCGGTTGCAGAATATCACAATTCATACTTCTGATCAGTTTTATTACAAAATATAACAAACTTTTCATATCGCTGCCAGTTGAAGTGAAAAAAATCAAAATATTTTGATCAGAGAAAAAAAACAGTTTTTCATAAATAATTCGAAAAATAAAAAAGCTGCAACTTTTTTCATAGAGAGAAAAAGATGCGAAGTTAAATTTTTACTCAGAATATATATTTTAAAAATTAAAATTCAAGACTTCATTTTCAGGAGCTCAGGTGCCTCCCTACTCCAGCAAAATAATTCTATATCTCCTTTTTGCATCCGATGCCTCAATTATTAAGGTCTGAAGATAAATATGTTTTAATTGCTGAAAGTCACAATGTCGAAGTAGTAAATAGTTAACATGTAAATAAACGGAAATTATTTGTATATTAAGGTTGTCCACTGAATTCCTACATTTTATTAAATAATTATAATAAGGTATAAATGAATGATTCAATCAATAAAAAGTGACTGATTTAGTCAGCGAAAGGCACAGTTTATATCAGATAAAAAGACTGATTAGATTAATCGAATTTATTGATTTAAACAGTCAAAGTTACAGAAAAAATCAGTCAAAATGACTGTTTGAATCAGTCAATTCGATTAATCTAATCAGGAGGGCCTCATAAAAAAGGGGGTTGTTTCCCACAGGACCTTGGTTTTATCCAAGTGGTGGATTACCCACAGGGCCTTGGTTTTCTACAAGGTTTGGGTTTCCTGCAGGCTATTTAATATTTATAAAGAGGTTATTTTACACAGAGTCTTGGTTTTGTTCAAATAGTGGATTACAAAAAGATTAATTTTTAACTAAAAAATAAGAATTTTCTACTAAAAAAATATTTTTAAGCCAATAGTTTCAATTGATGAATTTTTAGTTTCAATAATTAATGTTTAACCTAAAAGATCAATTTTGACTAAAATTATGGAACATTGAACTAGAACACTTACACTTTCAGTAAAAGAATAATTTTAAATAAAAAAAACGAAGTTTCAAAAAAATAGTTGAATACATTAATATAAAGCTGTTTTCACCTGTGGAGAATCATTGTTATTCAATTTTCTATTGAAATAAAGAAAAAAATTATAACTAGAAAAAGAATTTCTGCGAACTGCAGGGTTTTCCAGGCATAAGATAATTCGCTGATAATTAAAAATGTACGTAATTTCTAATAATATCGCCGCATTAAATATGGTTTGTAAAAGATTATTTTCATGGGGATTGCAGTTTGTGAAAACGGGGATATCATCTGGAATGTCCCTGGTCTCTCTTATTTTATTACCGTCTGTTATTTCATTGCCCTGTATCATTTCATTACCCTCCATAATTTCATTACTCTCTTCAATTTCATTACCCCTAATAATTTTATTATCATCCATTTCCAAATTATCTAGTGCGTTAGATCCATCAAGTTGTATTCCTCAGATGGGCTACTTATCGTTTTAGCTAGTTTAGAAATATTCCTCTTTTAAAGAGATTTTCGCTTTTTCTGATTAGTCGACAAATATTTTGGGCAGTTTGGACATTTTTAAGGAAGAGCTCCTTTACTTGACCTAGGTATTTCGAATTTCACTCGCAAGTTATATGTTTTATAATCAAATCAATGTAAATTTATATAAAAAGTGAATTAAATTTTTGCTTCGGAGAACGCGCAATTAAACGAAGTGAATGAAACGTCTGCTATATTTAGAATTGTTATTTAAATTTAAAGGAGATGTTGAATATAATAGTTAATTATGTTATTGCAAAGCTAATGCCTAAAATTAACAGAATATAAACTATTAAACTATATAAACAAACGTACATGGGGCTGGTTCAAATAAACTTCGAAGGCCAGATGAGATAGCGACTAGAATATGTACACTAGGGTGGTCTAAAAAACGCTTTTCGAGCTACAGGGCAAGATACTTCCCCAAAAGTTTCCATTCCTGGAGAAAGAAAAACGGTAACTTTTTTTCGAAAATCGAATATTTACACGTGCCACCGGGCACTTCAAAATCCCATTCAACGAACATGGGGACATTTTAAATTTTCGAAAAATTGAACTTCCCAAAAAAACCTGGTATTTTCTTAGGTTTTGGTCCAAGTAGCTGGCTGAGAAACCAATCCTGCCCTAGGTCTAGACCTACAAGGGGTGTCCCAAAAGTATCCGACCTAACTCGATCTCTCGGCGCTTGATTTAATCTTCTTCATCCCGGGAGTGGCATCCTTCAAAGTAGACCCTATTTGATTGAACAAGACGCTTCTTAAAGCACTCTTGAAAGTCAGACTTCGGAATCGCCTTTAGCGCATGCGTCGCATTCGTTTCAACAGTCTCTTTATCGTCGAATCGATGTCCCTTAAAAGGCATTTTCAATCGAGAAAACAGCCAAAAGTCGCAGGGAGCTATATCGGGACTGTATGGAGGCTGGCGGAGCTGCGCAATACTGCGCTTAAATATTAATACTGCTGCACAAGGTTTGATGCGTGCGCTGGAGCATTGTCAGGATGAAGAAGCCAGTCACCGGTGTCCAAAGTTGCGAACGCTTACTCCTGATTGCATCACGCAATCTTTTCAGAACTTCAGCGTAGTACTCTTTGCTGTTTGTCTGGCCTGTAGGAGCATATTCGTAATGCCCAACGCCCTCATAATCGAAAAAAATAATTAACATTGACTTGATGTTGCTTAGACTTTGACGGGCTTTTTCCGGCCCAGGCTCGGATGGAAGCTTCCATTGCGAAAATAGTTGTTTTGTTTCAGGATCATAACCATAAACCCATAGTTCATTACCAGTAAAAATCTTGTAAAGAAAGTTTTCATCACTATTGATCATTTCGAGATTGTCCTGAGCGATTTCTAATCGAAGCTTTTTTTGTTGGCCTGTAAGCAGTTTCGGGAATCGCGGTATCTCGGGCTACTGACGAGAAGGTTAGGAGTTGCTGGTGATGTTCGTACCCTCCAGAGCTCGCCTGAGTCTCTCCGCGCGAAGACATGAACGTAGGTCGGATACTTTTGGGACAGCCCTCGTATACTTAAACCTAGGTTAAAACGTAGGTTCATGTCTGCCACGATTTATCTGTTT
The DNA here is from genome assembly GCA_010014905.2 of Druon quercuslanigerum. NCBI lineage: Eukaryota > Metazoa > Arthropoda > Insecta > Hymenoptera > Cynipidae > Druon > Druon quercuslanigerum. Next base: position 22,095 of record JAAAKG020131168.1, on the reverse strand, counting down.
TTAATAAAACTAAAGTAATATGACAAATTTTTACACAGATGTAAGAGTTTTCAATGAAAATAGCTCTAATTAATCGAACCGAATTAGACATCGATTAAAAAAAAATATATTTATTATATTATTATATTTATTTTATATTAAAAAGCGATACAAATTTAGCTGATATTTTACCATTTTTTTGTTTTTTAAAAAAATAGTGGAAAGTAATTAAGTTCCTTCAATAATTCCTGAGAAGAAAAAAATTTATTTATTTTCTTAAGTCCAAAAACGTTACTTAACATTTCGGACTGCAAAAGAGGAAAGTTGGCAGACTACAGCCGGCTAGCAAATAAATGTGGGGTTTTAAGTAGAAGCATTCTTATGTTCTTGGCGATTAATCTCAGTCGTCCTGCTTAGATGCAAGGGAATTAATACAATCATTAAACTATGTTCTTATTGCTATAAATTATCATTACTATCTTTCAATAATAGTTTAAGTCAATAAAATATTTTCTGATAATTGCTTAAATATTAATTAACAAAGTAAACAAAGGTATGTGCTGATAATTTCCACTTTTTTAAGTTCAATTAGATTTAGAAGCTGTAAATTATATCATATTTATATTAAGTGTGATAATATTTTAAATTTCCCGCTACTTATGCCCCTTCAGGCTCGCAGGCCCATTCGGAGTATTAGTTTCGCATTTGGTCGGTGCGCAGCGCTAGTGCTACCCTTTCTCGCAACTGAGATTAATCGCCAAGGATATAAGAATACTTCAACTTAAAACCACACATTAATTGGAAAGACAGTCGCGGCCTGCCAACTGCTATACCATTTTTAGATGTCCGAAATGTTAATTAAAGTTCTCGGATTTAACAAAATAAATACATTTTTTCTTATTAAAAATTATTAAAAATACTTAATCGTGATTGTTATTTATAAATTTCAATTTTTTTAAAACTGAACATTTTAAAATTGTACCAGTTCAATCTCTACCGCTTTTAAATACAAATAAAAGTGGGTATGGAATGAAATCATACCAATAAAATTAATTTCCAACCCACCCCCACTCTCCTCACAGTGTCCCAAATATGACCCAAAAAAATACATATTTACATTCCTCTTAACAATTTCCTTTGTCTTTTTTATACAAATAATTACAAATTGAAATTTCATTTAATAACAATAATAACTATTGATAAATCTTGAAGTAATCCTAAAACATTGTTTTATTTTAGCAAAGTACAATTAATGAGAAAGCAATATCAATGTAGTCGAGAAAATTTTTTTGTAGGTAAATTTTTATTTTATATAGAAGAACGTTGCAATAAAAAAGCTCCCTACAAAATTCTTTTTTCAGTTACGTACCTGTAATTAAATTTAATTTTTATTAATTTTTATGTTTGTTATTTTTAAAATTTACCTGTTTATACGAAAAATAAAATTCAACCCAATTTTTTATGGCAGAGAAACAATTTTATATTATCAAAAATGTTGTAGTTGGCAATAATTTTTAAAGTATTCTTCAAAGTGCAAGTTATTCTTTAACCATTTTATTGTAACTTAAATCGTTAAAAAATATTCGCATTGGCCGCAGACGCAGATAAGTGATAAATATCTCTGTTTTAAAGTTACTTAACTGACAAAAAAGTTTTTTTCATGAAAGAAATATTGAAAAATGAACTGATGAGGGCCACCATTGTGTGCCGAAACGTTTGAAACAACTTAATTAGTTTCAAATCAACTGACCTTTAAGCCAACAACTTACATCAACAATTTCAACAAAATTTATTATTGAGGGTTAATATAATCCCCCAGCGATTAATTTAGGTAAATATTGAAATTGTTGTTGGCATGTTTAGATAAAACACTGGAACACGAGTTCATTTTATCGAAAATTTAAAATTTCCCCATGTTAATTAAATTGGATTTTGAAGTGCCCGATGGCAAGGGTTAGTATTTGATTTTCGAAAAAAAATGGATTTTCTTTCTCCGGAAATGGAAATTTTTTTCCGAGGAAGGGGGGGGGGGGGGGTATATTGCCTTCTAGGATGAAAAAAAAATTTGCAATGCATTTTGGGACTACCCTAATGTACCCTAATTTTTCTAAAGGTAAGCACAATAATATATCGATAATTCGTAACTCATTTTTCGTTTCAGTAAATTTATTTCCTATTTTATCGCACAGAATTCTAATTCAATCTATTGATGTAATTAGTGACCGACAGATTTGAAATTTGTGCCCAAAAATAGAAATTGCCCTGCTAATAAGTTTTAAAAAACTATAAATAAATGAAAAAATATGCTTAAGAAGAAAAACAAACATATGAAGCAAAATATAATTATTAAAAAATCATAGTAAAAACATTCACTATGCACTCAAAAATCATCCATCCATTTCGAGCATATCAATTTCATTTTATCCGAAAACACATAAATCAATTCAAAATAAAGGTCGACAGTATACCAAAGAACGATAATATTGGAAAACGATTCGTGGACTTGTATTTACCAGGAGAATATCCTACACATCACTAAGTAGATAAAACCTGTTGAGGTGTGGCATGATCCTGAAATTCAAATCGGACACACGGTTATCAGGAAACCAGAAAATCTTTCCTCGTTGTTTAGGAGTTTGAAAAGGCCATTATTATGGAAATAGTGTCCGAAAATAATGCCACAATGAAAAATAATTTGATTCCTCACGTTTTACAGTCTATTCCCTTTTTACACTTGATTTATTGCCATCACTAATTGAGCGTTTAATTAATTTAATTAATTTAAATAATTAATACCTTTTAATTAGTCGATTTGTTGCTTACTTAAATTGCGGCGTCCACACATAAATTACAGATAAGTCAAAACTTTAACACACTTTAGAATTTTAAAATACAAATAAACATTAGGTTTAGACTGGACGAGCGATTCAGAAACAAGAATGAAGCTTTCGACGATTTTTCGGACATTCCTCACTGATTCCCCAAAAGTTAAAAATTAAAAGTTAAAAGTTAAAAATCAATAATTCTAGCGCGAATTTCTTTGATATTTAAACCTAATACAAGCATTCAAAAAAGGTGTTTGTAATAACAAACACCTGTCCTAAATTAAAAATAAATTTTTGTTATAGTCACAAATCTTCTCATTGTGTCATATCAGAGTGAACAAATTTAAGTAGAGCTTATAATCGGTACGGAATCACACAAAATAAACTTTCTGTCATCATAAATATTTTCTGAAATAGATAAGACTATTGTGAACAAACTGCAAATTAATGCTATGACGTCATAGTTATTGTAAAACACCACACTTTTGAACCTAGTATTTTATTGCATTTTCCTAAAATGGCTTCTGTAAAAACTTTTTCTGGTAGTGTAAAAATGTCAGCTGAATTTTTGCAGAATTTCAAAACAATATTTAGTTTCTCTCAAGCCCGTTTTCCTCAAAAAATGATTATTGTATTTTGGTTTTCGTTACTAGTGGATGCACGATAATAGATCCCCGAGAGAGCTAATTTCAATAATCCAAATATTTCCTAATTCAATAATGGAAAGCAACAAATTGCTGCAAACAAGTAAAGAAGTTTAGTTAGAATTGTATATAATAATTAAAAAATGTTATAAAACTGGAAAACATGAAAAACAAAAAGTTGAATAATACAAGGTGATTGTGTAGAATTCTTAACTCTATTGAAACAACAAGGAGGTCATACTCTGTAATTTTGAACGTGACGCAGGCCTAATCTAATTTAAAAACATTGCCTTCAGATTGTTTTGACATACTTAAGAAAGATAAGAATTTTTCACAATCTTAACATGACGAGCGATGAATGGCCTTGAAAATATTCATGCACAAACAGGGCCCGTATGTAAAAATTATTATCTCAAGAAGTTTATTTTTATTTTATAGTTTTTTTCTCACACAAAAGATACTCTAGTTCCTCTATAAATAAAAATGGTCAAAACTTAAGTCGTGCCGTTATTCTAACTGACTTATTTTTATTTTCTTGCTCTGTAAATTAAAAATATCTCAGTGATAAAATAAAATTCTGTATTTTAGAAGAAGTTACGTGACATGTATTTCTTTGATTAAAACAAAAATATTTGACGAAGATACCATTTTTTTAACATTGAGCTCTATTTTTATACAAGTATATTATTTCAACCTTTTAAATTTAGATTTCTATGATGAAAACATATCACAAGTTCTACGTCGGCTAAATAAATTTTGTGACTTTTGAAGATCGATTTTCAGAATTTTTCTCGGAGACAACGAAAGTTACAGAACAATTTTAGGTTTAGAGTTTGCAAATCTAAAAAATGCATTTTTTTCGTTTTATCTAGAGCCCAGGAGGATAGTTAATAAGGGATGAGGAAAAATAGTTCGTGAAATTGACTACACCATTTTTAAAATAAAAATTACAAAATTTCTGCATTTACTAGCACCATAGTCTTATATGAAAAAACCTAAGCTTTCTTTAAAGACAAAACAGGCAAAAAACGTGCCTGACTTCCAAAAAAAGTCAACTAATTTTTGACCTTCATTTTTGACCTTCATTTTTGAAGGTCAAGTATTTCTTTTTTGAAAAAATGCATAGGGTCAATCGAAAAGACGTAAAAGATCCTATCGGAACTATACTATTCAACATTTTTGTCATCTCTATTAGAAGGGTTAAAAATAATGATCCAAATTACAAAAATTTCCCCCCATAAACTACTATCCAACAGCACAACACTTTGCCTAAGTTTAACATAGATCTGACAACTTTGACTTTTTGAGTGGGTCACCTGAGAAATAACGCCCCCTATAGGCAATTTTTTTCTCTTGCAGGAAAATTCGTTAATCACAAGGATCGTACGTAATCATCATTTCACAAACCAACCCGAAGAGTGAAGAGTATTTTTAGTTTAACCCATCACACGGCAGCTTGCAATATTTTTCTACAGTACAAGGACGGACCGTCCTTTCAAAGCTCATTTATGACCTTGTGCCCTAGAAAATATTATTCCTAAAAAAAACTTTATTCCAAATTCGGGGCACATTCTAACTCAAATTTTGATACAATTAGCTTAAATTTTTGTCAAATTAGCTTACAATTTATCTAATTTTGATATAATAATTTTATATATAATACTTAAAATTATTATTATCAAGAAGACCTTTAATATTTGATTCTCGTTGTTAGGTTCCAACTGTTTGATATCCAGACGATATAAACATCAAATTGATTTTTTTAAAATTTTCTTTATTTAAATTAAAATCATTTAGATTTAATTTATTTTTATTGCAAATTAAAAACTTTTCTTTGCAATTATTGCTATTTTTATACTTTTAATTATACTTTCTAATTTTAAATTTACAGGCGTTGTTCGTGAAAAATATAAGTCCACTGAGGATGAATTCTTTGCTCATATTATAAAGTTCTCCCTTAGTTCCAACGTTTGGGATAGCAACAGAAAGGATCCGACGTTTAAAAACATTTGTACTCATTTTTACTTTAAAAAACAATTTTTTATTTTATTGTGGCTGAGGCTAGAAAAATATATAAAGCCAAGTTAGAATTTTCATTTGTGGCTTGGCCCTGTCTAAATCCCCAATTTGGAGCCAAGTTTTTCCTAGTTTGGGGCTTTCGTAAATTTCTTCAATTTTGTGAATGTCTTGAATTCCATGAATGCCTTGCATTCGATGAATTCCGTGAATTCTATTAATTCCGTGCATTTTTTTGCATTTTTTGAATTTTTTGAATTCCTTGAATTCCGTGAATTTTTTCAATTCCATGAATGCCTTGAATTCCATAAAGTCCTTGAAATCTTGAATTTCATCACTTCCTTGAATTGCGTGAATTCCATCAATACGGTGAATTGCATGATTTCCGGGAATACCGTAAATTTTTTGAGTTTCTTGAATTCCGTGATTTCTTTAATTCCATGAATGCCTTGAATTACATATGGTCCTTGAATTCCATGAATTCCATGAATTCCTTGAATTGATGAATTCCATGAATTCCTTGAATTGATGAATTCCATGAATTCCTTGAATTACGTGAATAACATTAATTTTATGTATTCCATAAATTCCTTAAATTCCGTGAATTTCTTCAGTTCTATGAATTCCTTGAATTCCATGAATGCCTTGAATTCCATGAATTCCATGAATTCCATAAATTCCATAAATTTCATGAATTACGTGAATGACATTAATTTCATGTATTCCATAAATTCCTTAAATTCCATGAATTTCTTTAGTTCTATGAATTCCTTGAATTCCATGAATTTCTTCAATTCCATGAATTCAACGAATTCCATGAATACGTGCCTTTTTGGCACAAATGAACAAAAAAATTGGCAAAAATAACATTTTAAAATTTTTCCGAGGGACTCCGAGCGAGGACGGTACAGTTCGAAAGAATTCGAAGTGTTAACTTAATATACATAAAAATGCAAACACTCATAGCTCATGGATAATTCGTGGATATTTTCTTATATCGGAAAAATGCGTATCGTCCAATTTTAAACGGATTCGATTTAATGGTTTATGCAATTAATTTAACAGACTATCAATAATTAATTTACTATCTGTAAATCGTATTTTCAGAAATATGTTGTTCAATGATGTGGTGCTGCGGAAAAGATTTTACCGTTAATATTCCAAATTATGCGTTCGGTGATGGCACGACAATAATGCATCAAAGATCGAAAGTAGGGCTGGATAATTCTCATGAATAAGTCCTTGGATTTGTTGTAGAAATAGAACTTGGTGGATATGATGACTTCAGTGATGACCAATGATGACTTCTGCACCGGGTTTAGAAGCCGTAAGACTTAAATTACCCATATCTCAAGTCGAAAGGGTTAGTGGGGTGAATTTGTAATGCGGGAGGATTCTATAAATGTCACTTGAAGATCCGACATCTTACTCAGCACGAATATACTTCTCATGTGCATTCAAATCCTTCCAGTACGCTTCCCATGTATACACAAATTTTCGCCGTGGGCAAAAAAGTCCATTCAGTCTGCACAGTCATAGCAGTATGTGGTCAAGTTCCTTCAGGGAGGACCCACCTCCTCAAAGTTACCCCAGATGAGATCACGATCTGGCAATCACATCATAATCAGGGAGTGAAGCGATGTTGGCCCAACTAACTATTTTATCAATGAGGTACATTCTATGGGCGCCTGAAGAATGTCCCAGTGCCGACTGGGTTCTTTGATTGGGTGTAATTAGAAGATTAGGATGTTCTTACTGTAGTGAAATTTAATACTATTCTTTTAATAAATAAACGATTCTATATTAATCATATGCATTGTTCCTCTCCCTTGGTTTAAGCAAATGTGAATCTTCCTACTAAAAATGTGGCTGCAGAAGTTAGGGGATAACTTCGTAATGTTGGTTTTTATAGTTTTTATAATTATAAATAAAATTTACTGTTTAGGATGATTCAAGACTGTCACGAAATTTTTCCACGCGGGTTGTTTCTTGTTGAAAAATATTTAGCATTCTGCAGTGCTGTAGCAGAATTGAAGATCCTTCTACCGGTAACTTTCTTGGAATCCTTGAACTTCTATCAAAATTTATCCTCTTCTTAATGACCGCCTATCAAAAAGTTCGTGTTCTTCAAGAACGCAAAGAACCAAAGTATTAACCACTGATTGTGGATGCAACTTCAGATTTCGCTTACGTTCAACAAACTGAGTTTTAATTGGCTATGTCAATTTCACTAGTGAAAATAAAGGAACACATAAAGTCGAAGAGCATCTTTGGCCTTTAAAGACTACTAGATAACAGACCAAGTCATTGCCCAGATTATAATGTTAAACCTGGAGGTATTTAAACTTTCTTTGGCAGATTGTTAAGGGCACGGGTATGGCAATGTCATTAATATAAAAGATGTCTGCACAGGAGTTCAGGAGAGAATTCTGGCTGCCAAAACTCTGGATGTCTATTCTGCCTGCACTCTCTACTCTCTTAACTTTAGCGAATAACAAGAAGTTAACGGTCGTCTTGCTGCCCTAATAAATTTTGGTTTCATAGCAACATTGTAAACATTTAGTTTCAGTAACCAGAGATGAGAAATGCTGAAGAAAAAAAATAAGGCTTTGAGCTTTCAACCCCTTAAACTCGCTGGTCGGCCAGGATTACCTTCGTGAAACTGCTTGCTGCTCGACTTGCAGGATTGGTAGAAGCAGTGGATGAGGTTTCATTATCGAGTTTGACAAAAGAATCCCGTGGTTATGTTAATTCACTCAAAATTTATATACGGACCTTCAATTCTTTAGTTATAGAATTGATAAGGGTGAAAATTTCAAACAATACTGAAATTGTAAACAAAGGATTTTAGGTTTGAGAGGCTACTCTCGATGTTACCTACGAAAATTTAAAGAGCTTGCAGCTCTGCATAGTGGTAGGCGGGATGGTGGAAATTTTGTCACGATGCTGTCACTGTAGCAGGAAACATGAGATATCCAAAATTTCATCAAGAGGAAACCAAGAGAACTCGCAAGCGGAAAAAAATAGCAGATGTTACTACGGTACTACCTTATCTTGACCATGTGGTCGAGGATGTAACTGTGATTTTTAAAGCAATGCAAAGTAATGAAAATTAATCCAATTTTATAAAAGTTTCTCTGTTTTATCTATTAAACTATCTGGTCAATAGATGCCCCAATGACCAGGAGTATGAGCTAGTGGATGAAGCTAACATTTTGAAATCTATTTTTATTGTAAATTTCGACAAACAAACTCTGAAACCTTTACAGTTACTCAATGCTTTTTAAAGAACGAATTTTATCTACTTGTTTTTAAATTTGCGACAAAAGCAAACTCTGGAAGCTATAGCTGATAATTTTATTTCGAAGAAGCTAGAAGACTTAGTCTTTAAGAGCAAACTAAGTTTACTCTCTACTATATCTAGTGGTGATTAAGTAGAATTTATTTATTTCTATTATTTCCCAAGGTAACTGGCCTTGGACAATTTCAAATCTTTTATAAAGCAGTGTAATAGCGAGGACAGGTAGATGTGATAATATATAATCTCGTGGTCTGGAAAGATTCTCGGCGGCTCTGCCACTTCATACTGTTTACTCATTTTTTCAATAAAGTTTATAATTTTATAAACTAACAAAAGAGCCGTACAATTTAGAAGGACAAATGAGATAACGACTGACGCGTGTACACTGAAAAATGTTCATGAATAAGCATTAGTCCAAATATCTATATCCTCAATTTAGCATTATAAAAATTCTACATTAGCTGGTTTCCTTTCGGCCAAGAAAATGAAGACTCTGATTGCTCCTTTACTTTTCATCTTGTCGGTTTTTCCGAAAGGTAAGTACAATAATATCTATAATTTGAAATTCATTTTTCGTTGCAGTATATTCAATTGCTATTCCCAATAAAGAAAAAACAAAACAGAAAATGTGTTGCAGATCAATTTTAAAATTGTTAAAATATTAAAGTATATTGTGTTGATTACTAAATATTTCTATTACTTTAGTACAAGTATTTTATCTCATTAAAATATTCTTTGAAAGATAATTAAAATAACAATAAAAATATTTGTATGTAGCATACAAATACGCCAAGTAAAAAGTTATCAGTGAACATCAACACCCATTAAGATTGATCTTTAAATGAGTTTTTTTTTTTTTTTTCTTTAAATGAGTTAAATGAGTTTGTTTTTGTATTTTTTGAGAAGAATGTTTGAAAACATTTCGAAATAATAATAAATAAGAATGTTCTATTTTTAAATCCATATAGTGAAATTTTTCAGATTTGATTAAAGGAAGTGAGTCACAAAAAATTCGTAGACAATCGCTAATGCGATTACTCGATATATTTCCTTATTCAATAGTGGAAAACTAATGGCTTTGTAAACAAAAAATAAATTTAGAACTGTACATAATAATTTTTAAAAGTTAAAAACATGGAAAACGTGATAAATATAAAAGTTTCATAAGATAAAGCGATGGTATATTCTGATTCGATTGACAAAATATTTCCTTCTTATTGTTTGAGCACCGTTAAGAATGATAAAGATTTTTTACAATCTTTAAATTATTATTGTGCAATATGTGCTATGAATTAAATAAGCATAATTCAGGGTCTTCTGCGCCACTTTTCAACATAATTCTGTTTTGTATTTCAATTATATTTTCATAAAGTTGTCACTGTCGGAATACTTTTTTTATCAAATTTAAAAAAAAACTTTCATTTCCGAAAACTGTACTCTCATCAAATAATTGATTAGTGATATGATAATTTTATAACTGCAATTTATGTAAATAAAAAAGATATATATTAAAATATATTTTGCACTATCCCCTTTTTTTAAGAATTCTTCTTTTTTCACCTGTTTTCAAACATCATAAAATTTTTTCTGTTCTTCGCTGAAATGAACCCAGTAAGAAAATCCAATTTTTTTTGTTACAAGTAGATTCTTGTTTTTTGGAATTTTGGTAATAATTAATATTTTTAACGCAAAATGCAACAATTAAATTTTTGGTCAAAAAAAGGGGCACCTATTTTTTCTCAATACAGTGAAACTCTGAGACTGTGCCGGTTGAAGGGTTGGCGGTGGTGGGCAGTAAATTCTGAGAGTTCTGTTTAGGATGTAAACGCTTTTGTTTGTTTACGCCAGAGTAAAGACCGTACACCAATCGCAGCAGAGTTTCAATTTATTTTCCTAAATTTGATCTTCTATAATCTTTTATAATTCTATAAACCTTCTATAATGAAATTTAAGGATATAGGGTTGACTGAAGTTGTTATTATTGTTGTTAATTGAATTTGCATGCCACAACAAATCTTTAGACTATATTTCCTGATTTACTTACTACCTTAATTTGTCTTTGCAGAATTATCTTCAGTAATTTGCTGCGGAGAACCTTCTGTCATTGATCTTCCTGCCATTAATATTCCAGCTAATGTTCTCCGTGAAAATGGAGAATTACTTGCAAACCATCCGAAAGTAGCATTGGACAAAAATCATCAGTACATCATTGGATTTGCGGAAGAAGCACCACGTGGTGATTATATCTTTACTCCAATGATGGCTGAGATAACGGGATTTGCTGGCAGATTAGAAAATATTAAATTACGCATAGAAGGCGAAACGGCTCAGATTTATGTAAGAATATGGCCAGGTAATCCGATCATTCGCATGTACCACCGTAAAATTAGCAAATCACGCGTTCGTCAAGCCTGTTTAGTGCGTAACTTAAACATCCCCAATCCTGCAGCAATACCACTGCCTTGGTACACAGATTCTCCACCTCAGCACGCAAGTAATTCTTATCTGCACGCAAGTTCTCCAAGTGGGCAACAAAGTCCTTCCAGTGGGCACTTAAGTCCTAGCAGCATGTGGTCAAGCTCCTTCAGACACGATCCACCACCTCAAGTTCAACCTAGATAAGACCGTGATATGGCAATCTCATCATAATTAGGGAATAAAGCTGATGCAAAATATCATTAGAGACATTTACCACACGTCACAGGAAACAAGTTCTGTTGAAGTTCTCTGATTACTGATGTTTCCGTTTTTCATTTTAAAATTAAATATTACTTTTTTATTGCTGCGATACAAGTTGTCCAGGTCTGAACTGTTATTTTAAAAATACATGAGGAGAAATACATCTTATACAAATCATCTATAAGGAGCAATCATTTTCTTATCTGCTGGTAGGGTAGCGCGGTCCGGAATGAACCAGTGATGACATAACAACCTCTCCATTGTTTTTGTACTTGTGCTGCGACCGAAACTGTCGGTGGTGACATTTGAAAGCTCTCACAACAACGGCAGTTTGGAAGTAAAGAGCCATCTTTTTCTCTCATTTCATTCTATGGTTTTTCCTCGCGTTGTGTTTTGACCATAGAGTTAATATAGATAGAGGCGACAAGCCATAGGCCGCTCTGTAGGCGGGACCGTTCCGTCTCAACTTCGCTGAGAGAGAAAGAGAACAGAGCGCCTCGGGTTCTCTTTTCTGTCTTTATCACAATATCGACGTTTGAGCTTGGAGAGTGGAAAGTGGCATAAGAGTGGGGTGACTAGTCGGGTCTTTCTGATTCTCTTTTTCTCTCTACGTGGGGATGGTTCCCAAGCTGGCTTGTCGCCTCTATCTGTATTAACTCTATGGTTTTGATAGCAGCTAATTTCATTTGTGAGCTGAACGGAACTTTAGTTTGAAGTGTTTTATTTTTTCTTGAAAAATCCAAGAGTAGGGTGTTTTGATTGCTCATGGCCTAGACACTTAAACACGCACTAATACTATTAGATCACTTGGATCTTTGTAAATAAACGGCAGGACATTGTTTGAAAAAAGTCGCGGTGGTCCTAAACCGACCCCTAAGTTTTTGCGCACTAAAGATTTTCTAGCTAGTTTTGATAGTCAAACTGTGATGAGGAAGAAAATCCACATCGAGAAGAAGAAATCATTGCACCGGACACATCAACTTCGACCGATGATATGGAATGTCTTCATCTAAACTCGACTGTTGGTAACCTCTAGTGGTTAGGACAGGTTTTCTGCAGTTTTCCTCTCCCTTGGTCAAAAGTCCAAGCAAATGTGAGCGTTCCTACTAAAAATGGGGCTGCAGGCGTTAGGGGAAACTTACTAAGGTTAGGATCTATCAATTTAAATATTTAAACATTATGTTGATCTGAATAATAAAGTATGAATAAAATAAGAATGTATTTAATTACTTTGCGTTTGTTTTTATTTTCCCTATGCTCTCAATTCTGAATCAATGTACCATTTTTTGCTTAAAAATAAAATAAATAATGCAGAAAGACTAGTGTAATAAAAACTGGAACATTTTTAAGAATAGTTAAACTTTTGCTGTCGAGAAGGTGTATTAAAAAAAATAAAGTTATTAATTTTCAGTCAGTAGGGAAAAATATTAAACTAAATCTAATATTTCCGAAGTTGTGTAATTACATTAAAACACACGGTCTCCAAAAAATGTAATATTTCTGAAAATTAAAAAAACGCATGAAATTCTATTAGCATTTTGAGGATAAAGAAGATAAGCAAACAAATCCCTGGTATGAAGAAAAACAAACAAAGAAACATATTCCATTGGTTGAAGTCAATTTTTTTTAGTCCATCCTAGCCATAGGGGGGAGAAGCAATGCTTTTTTAGTGGTACACTTAGGCCGAAAATGTCGATATCTAGATTACCTTCAGTCGGTGAAGTAGAAATCTAAATTAACTTCAGTTCGAAATGTCGGGATCTAGATTTTTTTATGCGAAAAAGTATGAATCGGACATAGATTAGGGATCGTACTTAAATTACGCAACAGATTTTAGGCCCTCTATAAGGTCCCATAACTAAATTATTTTAACATAATATTTGAATGTTTAAACTAAAAGGATAAATTCTCAACAAAAAAGTATCACAGTTTCTATTTCATACAAAAAGGATTAAATTTATTTTTTTTTTTTAATAATTTGAAAAATAAAAACACGAATTTTTAACAAAGTTTTTCACTCAAGGAAAAAATGTTGATCGAAATTGTTGATCCTTCAAGCCAAAAGACGAATGTTCTCTACAAAAATTTAAATTTCAAACAAAAAATAAGACATTTCAGAAAAAGTTAATTTCCCACGAAAATTAAAATTAAGAAAATTATTTGTTTACTAAAGAAGCCGAATATTTAACTCAAAAAGTTCAATATATTGAAAAAAGCTTTTCTACTAAACAGTTCAATTTGCAACCAAAGACATAAGCTTTCAATAAAAATAAAAATAAATTAACAATGTAGTTTATCTTTTCCACAAATAGTTGAAATTTAATTTTAAAAAGATTAATTTTTAACAAAAAAGTTTTAATTTAACCAAAGAGATGAATTTTCAACTAAAATTATAAATCATCAAACAAAAAAATGATTTCTTAAGAAACTAATTCAAGCGAATCTTTCAAAAAAAAAAGTTGAATACTGAAGAAAATAAGAATTTTTTTTTTTAAAGTAGCACTTGCATACAAAATTACATTTTAACTAAAACAAGTAAATTTTTATATCAAAAAAATTAATTTGGAAAAAAAGTTGAATTTTCTGTTAAAAATATTCTAGTTGACTTTTAAAGATCAAATAATTTTTTATCCAAAGAAGATTGCAAATCACTATCGAATACCGAAACAAGAATTCTAAACAATAAGTTAATTTTCTTTTAAATAGTCAAGTTTTTAACTAAAAAGTATGGCTTTTTAAAAAGTTTCTTAAATTTTCAACGAAACGGTTGCATTTTTGTCTGAAAAAAATTAAAATTCTGAATTTAAAAAAAAGAATTAAATTTTAGTCCATAAAGATTTCCAAAAATATAAAAATATGAATTTTAAACAAAAAGTAAATTTTATAAGAAATAGTGGAATTTTAAACAAAACATCTGCATTTTTATCCAAGAAAGATGCAATATTTCTAGTCAAAAACATAAACTTATAAATCAAAGAGACAAATTGTCAGAAAAATATTTTTCATCCAAAAAAGATTTCAGTCCTCTTATCAGCAACAAAATATGAATTTTAAACTAAATTTTAAAATTTTAAATATCAAGAAAGGATATGTTCTTAAGAGTGCAGCAATCCGCCGTACTGCAAACAAAGAAGCATCATTGGGTCGATGATTCTCTGAAGCCTGTAGTGCAGCAACCCACCTTACACCGACGTACAACATGGTCATGCCCTAGTCTCAAGCGTTTCCTACATGGGACCCTTAAATCTTGGTGGATAAAGTGGAAACCTACATCATCAAATCAAATAAGAACAACTGTCAAATATTTACTTTATCGACTGAAGGTAATCTAGATTCCTATTTGTCGACTAAAGGTAATCTAGATTCCTATTTACCGACTGAAGGTAATCTAGATTCCTATTTGCCTACTGAAAGTAATCTAGTTTCCTACCTTACTGAGTGAAGGATATCTAGATTGCTACATTCCCGATTGGAGATTATCTAGATTTCTGCTTTGCCGACTGTGGGTAATCTAGACTTAATATTAATAAAGCACCAAAATGCATTGCTTCTCGACCAGTTACATTTTTTGTTGTTTTTTTCTTTATTCCACTTAGTTCATATTTCAATGATTTAATTTAGATTAAAATTTTTCAGGCTAAATTCTCATTTTCTGAATCCGAGAGTTATCTCGAATTCTTTCTGAATATCATGGAATGAATGAGGAAAAATCTTGTCTGAAATTATCTGAAATTAATTCAAAACATCTTTTATTATCTGAACTTATGTATGTTTTTTCTTTTCTTATTATTTATTATTATTTCTAAGAATTAAAAAAAAGTTTTTTTTCCAACTTCCAACGTATAAATTGAGTATTGTGACACAATTTTACCTCAATGGATTTTTTTCTTATTTTGAGAATTTTCTTTTCATAGAATAGTAATAAATTTATATTTTTTTTTGTTTTTCCGACCGTGTTTTAAAAATTATCAGTGAATTGGAGTTTCCTTTGTGGCATTTAAATTGTATTGTTGCTTTAAATCGAGTTTTACTTTTATATCATAAGAGTTCATTTCCACGCTTTTTAAATTTAAATCTGATCAATTTATGACTGAGTAAATCTCTTGTTGGGACAAATCATTGAAAAATACTTTAAAATATATTCTATTACCTGTAAAATATCAATAACAAAACAACAAAAATAGAGGGTTGATTACAAAATTGCAAATAATTCCTGACAATGTAAAATTACCGAAAAAAATATTCCCGAAATTATAAAATTGCTGAAATGTAAAAATTCTCGAAAAATAAAATATTTGAAATATGAAATTCCCACCCAGTTTATAATATTTATTTTTTATATTCCGATAAAAATATCTTTGTTAACTAAAAATTCTAAAAATAAATATTCAATCAATAAACGAAAAAATTACACATTCAAAAAATGTTTGCTAAAAAAGAAAATATTCCAACTAGAAAATTCCGAATATAATAAAATTGCCATAATATAAAAATACCGAATTGGAAAATTGACAAATGAAAAATTCCCGTACAGTTTATAATATTGCTAAATTTCAAAAATACGGATTAATAAAATTTCACGATGTAAAATTTCCGAAGTTAGATAATTCTCGAATTGCAATGAATAAATTTTTTTTTAAACTGTCCAGATTTCGGTCCAGGAAAATAAACCTATCTTCTTATATTGAAGACTATTCGTTCAATCCTTTAAGTACAATGTTCTTATTTCATTGATGAAACCTAAATTTAAAACAGTAATGTTCAGTATATAAACTCAAAAAATGATTCATATTATTTTTGATAAGTGCAATCTACGATAGTTATATTATGAACTTGAAGAAGATTGAATTAAAATAATTCCGTACAAGTTTTAACATCCTTCCAAAAAAATTTTTAATACCATTCACGGTTGCTGTTGCATAGATCACTCGTTCCGTTTCCTGCAATTAGCCAAAGATTATAAATTTTTTAAATTAATTAATACTTGTTCAAACCAATCGTTTTTTATATCTTACACCCGTTAAAAATTTAATATTTTATTGCGCATTAGTGTATGGCTTTTACAGCACAATGATTTAGTCATTATGTCTGCCCACTGTTCTTTTGGTTGAAACCCATTTTATTTCTACTCTGTTTCCATTTAAAAATTCCTTCACGGAGAGAATTTAGGTAAAAACGTCACGCTAGTTGTGAGAGAGACGCTACAATTCGGTTTGGTGCGGCATCTACTCCAGGTTCGGGGTACTGATTACCCCGAACTTACGGAGATCAGCCTGTTTGGGATAATGGTTCTCTCGAATCAGTGGATCCTTTCTACTAGACAGAAGTGGGGCTGTTCACTGTGTGATTGGTTCTACAATTGTACGTGTTGGGCGAGCGGCTCTACCCAACTTCTCTCCGTGTAGTCTTCCATAATTTCAGTCATGTGTCGTAGTTTGTCAAAATCCTATTTTAATATTTTTCTTGTGTAATCTTTACTTCTTTGATTTACGGTCGCGCTTAATTTCTAGTCCCAAAAATTCTTTAGGTTCAGCCAAGCCCGAAATTTCAAAAGCTTGCTTCACTGTAATTTTAATTTAAATCAGCTTAAAATTATCGCTACTCCGATAAGCATATAATCTGCATTCAATTCTTAAAATACCATTTTATTTTCAGAACGCCAAGTAAAAAGACACGGATCGAGATCGTCACTTACTAGGTATAAAGAATTAGCTACTTCCTTGGATCGCTTATTCTATCCTTTCGGACTAACTCGAAGACCATAAAGTGCTCTTTTTAGTTTACATACTTTCTTTTTTCT
Organism: Druon quercuslanigerum; assembly: GCA_010014905.2. NCBI lineage: Eukaryota > Metazoa > Arthropoda > Insecta > Hymenoptera > Cynipidae > Druon > Druon quercuslanigerum. Next base: position 4,851 of record JAAAKG020131168.1, on the reverse strand, counting down.
TGTTTCATTTGTGACCCTTACACCTTTAGGAATTTCTATAAATATTTCTTCTTCAATATTCCCTTTCAAAAATGCGGTCTTAACGTCAAGCTAAGAGACATTGAGTCAAGACAATTTATAATTGCTAAAACCGTCCTGTTTAAAACTAGTCTTGAAACCGGGGAATATGTTTCCTTCAAATCATAAACGTTTTAGTCCTTAAAACCTCTTATTACTAATTGTGCTTTGAATTTTGTATTCAATTTAGCCTCAGTTTTTCGTTTAAATACCCATTTTGCATCAATTATATTTGGTTGTTTTCCAAACCATCACTCTGTGTGCGATCAACTAATTACCACACTTCGTTCTTGTTCATTGCATTGAGTTCATCTTCGTTCATCTTTCATCCTTCTTTATGGGAATTGGATTGGAGTTTTGCGCCTTTGACAATCTCTTCATCCACATCCAACGGTCGTCTTCTTGGTCTTCCTTGACTGTTCATCTGTGTCGTTTTGAACGTTTTCTTCAAAGGTTAACACTTCGTTCCTAAAGGATGGAGCTTCATTCGTGTTTATCTGAAATTTTTGTCCGTATACCAATTTTTCGTTAAACTCGACGTCTCGCGACTCGTAAAATTTCTTTGCTTCAGTGCACCAGAACTGGTAGCCGGCAGGCATGTAGCCTACAAGATCGCCTGGTATCGCACGCGCTGATAAATTTTAATCCGGTTTTCGTGATACTCTCCAGTATGATAGAACCCAAAATCGTTTTATTTGGTTCAGATTTACTTTGTATTCTGGCATAAATTTAGTAAACGGTGTTTCGTAATTGTTTGATTTACTGGGTGTTCTATTGCAAATGTAGACAGATGCACCGACAGCAAGATCCCACATATTCAAAGGCAACTTCGAGTCCCGTATAAGAGCTCGGAACTTTTTCTGAATCGTTTGATTAAAAAGTTCTGAAGTGCCATTGTTAGTCCAAGAGCTAGCTACATAATGGCCATGTGAAACGGTACCCGGCTATAATTTGAAAAATCGCTTGAATATTACTCGCATATTGCAAAACCAAAAGTCTGCCTGCAGAACAGGGGGCATTTGCAGATTGCGAATTTGCGAAGTTGACCGTTTCCAAAGTGGCAAAAAGCTGATGTAGTACTCGCGCAAATTTTGTTTCCATCCGACATTTAGAAAACAAGAAACTATCTAAACAGATGGCAGACTCGTACCTGCGGGCTCAGACCTGAGAAAAGGTGACCGTTTCAGGTGAGAAAATTTTTGGCATGCGTTACTCGTGCAAACTTGGTTTCTATGTGACGTTAAGGGCGTAATTAACTAACAAACAAGATGGCAGACACCTACCTGCGGGCTAACACATTGGCGACCGCTTTGGAATGACAAAATTTTTTTATGTGGTACTCGTGCGGGCTTTGTTTTCAGACAATGTTTATTGTTTAAGTAACTCGTAGAAAGCATGGCAGACATTTACCTGGGGGCCAATCCCTCGGAAGATGCGAACCAAGGTCGTCCTGGACTGAACGCGCAAGACTCGCTAAGCCCCCTGTTCTATAGGCAGACTTTTGGTTTTGCAATATGCGAGTAATATTTAAGCGATTTTTCAAATTATAGCCGGGTACCGCTTCACGTGGGCATTACGCAGCTAGCTCTTGGACTATGTGCTGTGGTGTATCCGGACAAACTGACTGTCGTTCAATGCCTTCTCGTGATAACACTTCGTCTGTATAACCACCCGTAAATTATGTGCCTTTGTCAGATCGTAGGTAACACACCTTTTCGTCTTTACCTAAAAGATTTCTGGACAGGCCATAGTCTAGCAATTCGTGAGCAATCATCTATAAAAATCGCATTTTACTGATAACCTGAACGGTTTGTTGCTGGGGAAATCTTTTCCATTAAATCAGAGAGAATGATTTATAGCGGTTGCTGTACACGACCTCGTCCATTTCGAATATTTAATCGATTCATCAAACTTAACATTTTGTAGTTCCCTATTTTCTTTCCAAATAATTCGGATTTTTTAAAGGTAACTAAGAGATGTGTGGGCCATTAGTACATGACACAACATTGCTTTATTCGATTTATTGAAACTATTATAAGAATTTTTAAAAGGTGAATCACAATCTAACAAATCCACTGAAGGTGGATCGTCAATATTTACAATTTTATTGTCCAAATTTTTTTTATTTATTAATTTATTAATTTAATTATTTTTATTATATTACTCGCATATTGCAAAACACCCGATATAAATGTTTCATTTGTTTCTAGATTGTAAATGTCCATTCATTTAGTGTCGAAGTGTATATACCTATCGGCTTTCACAAAGCGTCGTAAGGAGAGCAAATTTTCAGGCAGTGATTTAGAATAGATTACATTTTTCAGTGTAATGGTTTTCCTATTTTTAGGGTTAGTAAATAAATGTAAATTTTCCCGACCTTTTATTATTAAATTTGCGCTGTCGTCTTTATTCGCACAGTTTATTATATGAACCCTCACATCTCTAAAGTTCTTAAGAATATCTTTTGAAAAAGTTAAATGTTCGGTGGCCCCCGAGTCCGCCAAAAAAGTGGCTGACAAACTAGGTTCTATAATATCGTTAGATGCTTTTACTATCATCTCGTTCTCAGTAGTACGTGATAAATTCGAAATTGGAAATTGTTTTTTCAAAATTAATATTTTGAAAAGCAATCCATATACAAAAATTTCAATTGCGAGTTTAACGTTTTTCAGGCCAAAGTGTATTAGAAAAATATAGCTGCACTAAATTTACAATAGTATACAATGTGCCACAATTGTTGATATACCGATATATTCGTTTGTAAAAAGGTTCGCAAAAAAAAATCGAAGACAAAAAAAATACTTTTAATATATTGGACAGTAAACGTCGTGAGTCTGACGTTTTCTTTTTGTTTATGGTAGCCTAAAGAAAGATGTTTTAAATGAAATATAAAATAAAAATCTTAATTAATCTTGAAAATAGTTAGAGATGCGCTAAAGCTGACAACATTTTTAGTGTTTGCGAAAGCGGAGTTGGTCTACGGTCACCCCAACCTAAACCGCAGTAAACGCATTTTTTAAGGATAAAAAGAGTACAGTAAAATACTTTCGCTCCATTACTGATACATATTATAAATGGTAATAATATAAATTTATTGAAATGATATACATTTTTCAGAATGGTCAAGAATAAAATTTAATGCAAAATAAGAAACAAACATTAAAATAATAATTAAAAATAAAAGTTGTACATTATTTTGCAATATCTGAATAAGCGCAGTACCAACCCGAGGGGCAGAAATAAATATAATATAAATTTGATATATTACAGTTGAACATAATGTATAAAAGTTCGCATTATCGTTAAAATCATGTGTGAAGCAAGAAATACATCATGAGAATGTGTTCGTTAAAGCCGAAGGAGCTTTAACAAAAGAGAATTTACAATCACAAAATGACAATTTTCGATGCTTTGAACTTTAATTTTAAAAGCCTTGTGCACAAATGTGTGTGTGTTTGGTTAAAATTTAGATAAAATTTAGATTTTTCGTGATTTTGAAGTCGTCCTTTTCAAATTTGGTTCTATTATAAATTGTTCGGGAATTTTCCAATGAAGGAATTTTATTATTTGGGAATTTTCCAATTCCGAATTTTTACAGTGTCGGGAATTTTATTTTTCGGGATTTCACAGTAGTTCCGTTTAAATTCGGGAATTTTACAGTAACAGATACTTTATAATTCAGAAATTTTCAATTGGGAATTTTATAATTCAGGAATTTTAAATTTTGGTAGTCGCCCTTTCAAATTCGGTCTTATTATAAATTGCTCGGGAGTTTTCCAATAAGGGAATTTTATTATCTGGGAATTTTCCGATTCGGAATGTTTACAGTGTCGGAAATTTTATTTTTTGGGATTTTTTAGTCATCCCTTTCAAATTTGGTTTATTATAAATTGTTCGGGAATTTTCCAATGAGGGAATTTAATTATTTTGGAATTTTCCAATTGGGAATTTTTACAGTGTCGGGAATTTTATTTTCCGGGATTTTACAGGAGTTCCGTTTAAATTCGGAAATTTTACAGCATCAGATACTTTATAATTCAGAAATTTTCAATTGGGAATTTTATAATTCGGGAATTTTTAATTGGAAATTTTATTATTCAGGAATTTTGAAATTTGGTAGTCGCCCTTTCAAATTCGGTAGTATTATAAATTGTTCGGTAAATTTTCAATGAAGGAATTTTATTATTTAGGAATTTTTCAATTCGGAATTTTTACAGTATCGGGAATATTATTTTTCGGGATTTTTTAGTCGTCCCTTTTAAATTCGGTTCTATTATAAATTGTTCGAGAATTTTCCAACGAGGGAATTTTATTATTTCGGAATTTTTACAGTGTCGGGAATTTTATTTTTCGGAATTTTTTTGTCCTCCCTTTCACAGTCACTTCTATTATAAATTGTACGGAAATTTTTCAATGAGAGAATTTTATTATTTGGGAATTTCCCAATTCGGAATTTGTAAAGTGTCGGGAATTTTATTTTTCGGGATTTTACAGTAGTTCCGTTTAAATTCGGGAAATTCACAATATCAAATACTATATAATTCTGGAATTTTTATTTGGGAATTCTATTATTTATAAATTTTCATATTTGATAGTCGTCCTTTCAAATCCAGTATTATTATAAATTGTCCGGGAATTTTCCCAGGAGGGAATTTCATTGTTTGGTAATTCTTCAATTCGGAATTTTTACAGGGTCGGGAATTTTATTTTTCGGGATTTTTTAGTCGTCCTTTCAAATTTGGCAATATTTTTAATTGTTCGGCAATTTTCCAATGAGGGAATTTTATTATTTCG